>JAMKCH010013633.1:0-44519 GCA_023653785.1 Ophioderma brevispina | reverse complement strand
GGGCTCGAATGCTGAAACACGAATGCTTGACTTGAACCCGGTGCACAACACACAGCCTGAGCGCGTACACACGATCACCGCTCACACCCTTAAACCCACTGACTCCCTCGTAAATACATTAATGCCCAATTCGTGCATTGTTTTGGGCGTTGCATTACACTAACTACAAAACAACAAATATGAAGGAGTTTACTGGTTAAAAGTCACAAGTTCCCACACCCACCCTTTCCAAAACTCAAAACAACACACCCCCCCCCCCCCCCCCCCCCTGACCATCCCTGTATCCCTCCCCACCCTCGTACAATTATCGTCGAACGGGAAAATAGCTTGTTTATGCTAACCTGTCAGCGCACCAAGGCGCTTAATGTACTTTCAGTAACAATCTCTACATGCACTTTGTTCCAAAAAAATTGAATGCGGTCAATGATCATTATTTCAACTGATAAAAATACCCCCCCCAAACCAATCAACAATTTATTTTGCCCCAAAATTGTTCTTGTTCTATGTAAATGAGTGCAACTAACTCTTAGTAGTGAAAGTAGAACGATGAAAATCTGAAAAAGCATGAATTTGAGTTGTAAAAGGGCCCAAAAATGGGCTGAAAATCAAAAGTGCGGAAATTTTCAGAGTCATTTCCTGAAATCAGAAAAATTCCTGAAAATTTACATCCCTAGTGAATTGTTACAACTTGTACAATTAAAATAAAATCTTTGTTGCTTGGGGATTTATAACAAACAAGGTAAAGAACAAGATAGTGTGGGAAAAAGTCATGAAAATAATACAAAAAAAATAACTTTAGGATGTAGCATTGTATGGGATATTCACCCACATACATTTGGAACTCTTTTATCCCCCAAATCAGCGTGAAATGGGCTATTCATTTTTAGATAGGGGCTATATTAAAGGCCCCTGAAGGCGTTCTGAAGGTAGAAGAAGAAGCAAACTTCCCTCAGGGTATATGAAGTATTTCAAGTGGATGTGACATGTACGTACATGTACGTGAATGAACAATCTACTGAATTTAAAGATGTTTTTGTAACCATTTTCTTATAAATGATAGTAATGGTAAGTTTTATTATAAAAGAAGTTTCAAAGCATTTTATTGCTTCGTCAAACAGAAGGGGGCAGGACAGGAAATGTTTGAAACCTAAAAAAACTTTTCATTAAATGCAGCAAGCGTAATGTTTCGGTTGTTCATTAGCCAAATTTCCGTCCCGTCGAACTTGGATTCCGTCCCGTCATGAAACGGACACACTGCTCTAGTTTAAGGAGAAATATTGGAAATGATTTTATTGTTTTTTACATGACAAGTTGCAACAATATTTGATAGCCTCTAGTTTGGAACCCTAGTTTGGAATCAAGTCTTCATTCAATTGAATATTTTTTAGCCTCGAAAATAAAAAAAAATCGACCTCAAACATGAAATAACGGGAGATGGAATTTGACTCTTTTTAATCTGTTTTTTTCCTACTTTTACAAACACACTTTGAGAATTTTTTTACTGTGATTTGGGTGATCAAGAAATATTAAAATGCAAAACAGAAATTTGTTATCTCTTTTTAGTATAAGATTATATCAATTTTGTCAAATTCCCTCCCGTCGCACTAAGAGGGCGCAATTTTTATCTTTAGTTGCCTTTATTTCTATAACGATGCATGTAATCGCAAAAACTTTTTTTGTTCATAGGCTTTGGTTAGTTCCCTTTGTTGAGCCATGGGTGTAATTTACTTCAATAGCAGTCTTGGATTTTTTTAGTTTTGGTGATGACCATTTTTGGACCCCCTCAAAAATTTTAAGCCAGAATTTGGTGCCGAATGTATGACATTGGTTTTTAGGGGGGGGGAAGTCAAGGTCAATTGGACTTTTTGCGACAACAGCTATATTCCAATGAAGCTGATATAAATGTAAGATTGTAGCTTAGGGTAGTATTAAGATTAGCTATCACCAGCCCAATTTGGAAGTTAGATTCACTTTTGCTTAAGTTGCCTTAAGACTCCCCCCCAGTCCTCAACGTATGTTTTCCAATTCATGATTTCTTCCCCGCGTTTTTATTTACGTACATTGATCATCATCATGCACATATGATGTTTGTGCGGAATGGGAATTCTCATTGGCATACTCTGGGATTCTTCTAGTACTGTGAAACATCTTCACACCAAGCCTGTAGCATATTTATGATTCAAATAATTTTTTTTTTGACACTTGCAGACTTCCTCAAGTAGTTTTTAATATTCAAAAGTCTTCAGTCATTCTCACATGCCACTGCAAACTGATCTCTCAAGACATTGAGAACACTCGGTATAGAACTCCTCTACGGTCACTTCTCGGTCACAACGTTCTTTGGTGTGAGAGCCATGTCACCCCCTCCTTTTCACCAATAATGCCCCCGCACCTGGTACCTACGAGGTCCCCGGGAAACCACACTCTCATTTTTTTTGTGTTCCGTTGTTGCAGTTGAGAGCTAGGCCCATGCCGAAGTGATGTAACGCTTACTATGGATACCTGAAGGGTATTTGAGATGAAAACCAATAAGTTGCAGAGCTGGATCACACAATTCCCTCTTCCATGGCCAACCTCACTTCTCAATTTTTTCAAAATGCACCGCCCCGATTGTTTGGCACGACATTATCCCGTTTGTAACCGCAATTTCTAACGACCAAATCTCTTGGAAGTTTTATCAAGCCTTTTTTTGTGAGTAAGCAAACCCCCAATGTTGGCATCTGTCCTGTAACCTTTTGTTGAAATGAAACAAAGAGCCATTACTGCAGGCCATTGGATATACACTTTATGAGTGCCATTACATTATCTACTTTGAGCACAATGGATTAGGAGAACGTAAAAGCAATGCATCGTGTGTTGTGTTGTTTCATTTTGCAAAATATTCTATCCTTGATGTCTGTTACACAAAATACTTTTAGATGACTGGATATCTTTTAAGGACAAAGAAGTCTATCAGGTTACATGATTCCGACTCCTGGAAATATTTTGAAAGCCCATCACAAATTTTGGGACAGTTGGGAATAGTGGTTTCTGAAGCAGGGAAGTTTGTGTTCTGGGGGCTTTCCAAAAAAAGAAGAAAAATTGGCCTCATAAGAGAGGCTTTGAAGTAAGGATCAAACATTGTGGTTCGGCAGAAGTTTTTTGTTAAAACAAACAGAGCCTGATATTGGAACGATCTGGCAAGTTGGCATGAACCTTGGTGTAAAAAACCCGCCCCGACTTCCCAAATAAACCCCCCCCCTGCCCCACTTTCCCCCCTCTATTCAACGCCTTTCGCCTTGCCCGTCTACACTTTATCAAATTTACAAGACTAGCATAGTTCTATCAAAGGTTGTAGCTAGATGCTAACTGCAACTTGCTCCAATTGTTACAGGGGGTCAAAAAATAGCTCAAAATACATAGGTCCTCAGACCGCCTGTGTTGCCTGCCGTCGAGGTTTGTGAATGACCTCCTTTCTTCTTTTTTGACCTCACAGACCTTTGACCTTGATAGGACCTTTGACCTTCATAAACAAAGGAGGGTAAACACAATAAACAAGTTGGGGGGATTCCAATGAACTTTCAACTTTCAGGTGAGGTCGATCTTACATTCAGCCTATTTTACAACTGACCTCGGGTGACCTTTGGCCTTGGTATGTTGAACTTTGACCTCATCACCAATGAAGGATCCCATGTGCACTATGACCCAGGTTGGATCAATTGAACTCAACTTTTCAGATGAGGTCGATTTTACATTTTTCCCCCATTTGACAAATTGATCTCACCTGACCTTTGACCTTGGTATGTGACCTTTGACCTCATCAACAAATGGGGGATGCCAAGCTGACCCTGTGACAGAAGTTTGGTTTAAATCCATCATGTAGGTGGATTATTACAGGAAATGTTAACCCTTTTCACAACAGCACCAACAACAACAACAAAACAGCACTAGACAAACAGAAATAAACTACGTGGACAAAGTGATCCCTATGTGTCTTCCTGCCTCTTAAGGCAGGCGACACAAACTAAACCACCGGACCTACTTGGGGGGGGGGGCATATACTAAAAAGTAAAAGTGATAAACAAAATTCCAAACTGGGCTCCCGGTTTTGCCTGTTTGGTTTGGGGGGCTGTGAAATACAAATTCTTGTAATACTACCCTTGTACAATCTCCTGTATACTTATATCAAGCCTTTATTTTGGAGGAGCATATCACTATCGCAACCAAAGCCTTCCAATTTAACATTGACTGACCCCCCATTAAATTATTTCAAATGTCAGACACTGCCACAAATTATGCTGAAATATGTAGTTAAGAGGGCCCCATGCTGAGCAAGGCTTTGAGCAAAGTTTTCACATGGTGTCTAACTGCTTTTTGTAGGTATTAACAGGCTTCAAAGAATCTAAACTTCAACTAATATCAGACCAAATTCCCATTGAAATGTACAAAGAATTCTGAACTTTGCAACAGGGGTATTCAAGTGCAGTTTAAGAATGAATCCAAGTTTGACCTTGTAGAACTCTCACAACAATGAACAGTCGAAATCCCAATATTTATATTTGATCCCCCCTTATTAGCCTTACCGATTTTATACGGTGATTGGACACCAAATGTATTCACGCTCTGGTTTCTCCGTCCTTTTGCTTTGGTAAGGAATTTATTACTACTTTAATTATCCTAATTGAACCTAAGTCAACAGTGAAACGGTGCAAGTTAATACCCAGTTTGCCAAGTCAGGTTTCCTTTGTGTTCAATGGACAATTCTTTCAAAGCTGAATACAGGAAGGTTTTTGAAGACCAGTTACTTACAGAAGACCCAACTTGGACACCACAATGAAACCAACCCAATGGCCACACAACAGCCAAACACTATCGTATGCCCGACGGGACGGAATTTGCGTGATGCACTTTCTTTTGCACCTCTTTACCAGTTGCATGCGTAAATGGTTGACGTGCTTAACGAAACAAGCAACTCACCGACTACACCTTAGGCACCCACAATTGACACGAACTCAAGGTCCCCCAAACATGTTGCCCCACTCCCCCGGTAAAATCCATATTTGAATGGCGAGTTCGGCCGATGGCCCCCCATCGATAGTTTCATGGTAGTTTGAAAATGAACATGTGTTAATTATTATCAAAAGTTATAGGAGCTACATGAAATTTTTACTTCAATATTAAGCTCGTACTATCCATGCTGTTAGTATCAAAGAAATTTGGATTTTAACTTTACTAATTAGCAGATAGAAACTTTTACTAACGGACTTGTCTGTGCGACGGACGGAATGCGACGGGACGGATTAATTTCCTGCATTAATTTGGCAATATCACCTTTTTCATATAAAACTTGCATTTTCCTTCACTTTGAGTGAAAGCCAAGCCAGGGGCGTCGCTAGACATTTTGTCAGGGGGGGTTGTCCACCCGAGTGAAGAAATGCCTTATTTGCTGCAGTAAGAGTCCCTGGAAACGTAGTGAGCGAATAAAACCAATACCAAAAAAACGGGCACGGTTCGGGCCCCACTTAAGGGCCGTGGCAAAAATGTCCTAAGTAGATGCTCTTACAGACCATTGTTCTTGATCGTTTGAACCTGCCCACACCCCCCCGCAAACCGTGCCTTGACGCAAACAGAAAGCCATGAACGGGTGGGTACAGGGCCCGCTTTAGGGCCATTTCCCCTGCCGTTTAGGGGCACGCCACCCGCGCCGGCGCTCCGGATTGTCACCCCCCCCCTGGCACAACGCCCTCTTGGTTTACAGCTACTTCAACCCCCCCCCCGAACCTCAAATATGGCCACTGGTTGAGGAGAAATTAGTAACCAATTCAAAAGTAAAGACAAGAGCTATAAGACTGGTTTCTAACTTTGCTCACTGTGACGGGCAGTATACATGATAAGCTTGATGCCAAAGAGAATGGCATATAGCGAGCGCCAATGTCGTTAATAATAATAATAATAATAATACGACATTTATATAGAGCCTTTTCCACAGGATACAAGCGCTGTGCCTATTATTATTAAGTGCTTTCAGGACCTCCAATCGTCCACCAATCATTCTCGCTTTTAAACCTAGGCCGGCCCAGGCTTCCCGGCAAAGCGCACATGCCTATCAGCACTTAGATTGGAAGATCCCCATAACCGCTACCCGAATATCGCTGGAGACGAAGCAAGCAGGTAAAGTGCCTTGCCCATAGTGCACAACACATTGGCCACAGCGGGTCGAACCCACAAACCTTTGGATAATGAGTCGGCAGTTATATCCACTGGACCACATGGCCCTAATGGGTTGGTGTAGGTTGCAGAGCCATCTGGGGGTTTTCCAGGGGGCAAGGCCCCCCTATCGATAGCTATCCATGGATTCTCAACGTATTCAGAACCTTCAAGTTTACCACTTGTGAGGGGAAATGGTAACAATTCACCCAACGAAAAGACTGGTTTCAACTTTGCACTCCACTGATACGGGCAGTTCAAGCTCCCGCGGTACCTTGGATAGGGAAACTATATCTTTTTTTTCATTATGCTAGCGCCAATGTCTTAAGGATGCCGGTGCATTTGAGCAGAGCTCCCTGTTACTTTTTTGGGTCCAGGGGCGGAGACCCCAGAAGCTCTTGGATTTTAGCTCTTAAGAAAGTGACTTTTGGAAGGGTTAAGTATAGTAACTAATTCACAACCTGCACAGCCAGTAGACCTATACACCGCTCTACCTGGTGATGGGGGCTAGCCGGCAATCGATCCTACCAATGTGGCTCTTGAACACTTAAGCTCCCCGACTGAAAATTCCCCTTATTCTGGTAGACCAAACTTGGGGAAGAGCCATGCCCTCCCCCCTCGGGTTTTCGGCACCCAACTTTTATCATTTTATATTTTGATCCATTCATTAGTACTGTGGACACATGTTAATACACAATCCAAGTACCGTGGGGTTCCGGATTGGAACAAAACAATTTGGCCCTTGAGGGGAAGACACACACTATATTTGTGTAGGTGGATTAGTCAAGGGTGCAGCTTCACCCATTTATTCTAATTGAGTTCTTGATCCGCCCCCGTTTGCGCTCTCTTACTTTTTTGTTTCATCCTTTTTTTTACTTCATTCTTTCTATCTTTCTTTTCTCTTCTATTTCCTTTTCTTTTCTCTTCTCTTTTCTGTCTCCTAATTCCCTTTTTCTTTCTTCTCCTTCTTGAGGATCCGCTGGGGGGGTGTTCCACCCCCCAATACCCCCCGGGCGACGGCACCTGGCCAAGGCAAAATAAGCAACCATTTAACCCCCCCCAGAAAACTAAAACCATTTTAAGAAACCATTTGTTTGCTTAAGGGCTTGACGTGTTACGACGAATTACTCTTAAATTCTAGAATCCATATGTATTTTCAACGGTGCTGCCATGCAAGAAATCTGACTAAAAAAAGGGGGGTCCACCGACTGGTTTTTGATCTATAGCCAAAAATAAAAAGGATCTGGTCGCTTTTAAAACACCACGTGTCTATGGGGAAAAGTAAGACAATGATGGCTTGCCAATCCGCTTACAAAATAAAAACTACTGTTAGAATTTTTTTAATTTTCAAGTATGTTGAGGTCCCACATGTGGTTCTTTAAAATTTTGAAATAAAAAAATAGGGTCACGACTTACTTTTTCCATACACGCCTAAACCCACCTCAAAATTGGACACTTTATCAATTTGGCCCACATCGTTGGGCGGCAGAAAAATCTGAGACACATTCGGACACCACAGCCAAACCATGAAGCAGGAGTAAAGATGCGCATTGGCAATAGACCCGCAAACAAAACGCACCAGTTGTCCCCGAGATACTCGCGATTGATTTCCTTAGCACACTAAAAACACAAATTATTTTTGTCGATGACTGGGCTCTAAACCGAATGCTGAAGGTGCAAAGCAGCTTGCGCGTACACAAGATCACACGTTCAAAAACCCCTTAAACCATTTTAAATAAAAAAAACCAGTAATACCCAATTCGTGCATTGTTTTTTGGCCGGAGTTGCATACATAATACAAATACCAACAATATGAAGGAGTTTTACTGGTAAAAGTCACAAAAGTTTCAATTTCAAACTACAAAAACACTGACCAGTGTGTATCTACCGTGAATTTTGAAGAAAACAAATAGCTGTTCCTCATTAACTGTAGGCAAAGGGGTAATGTACTTTCAGTCACAATTTTCACATGCACTTTGTGTCCCAAGAAAATTGAATTGCAGTTCAATGATCATTATTGCACTGATAAATACAAACCAATTCATCTTTTTGCCCAAATTGTTTTGTTCTAGTAAAGAGTCCAATAACTCTTAGTAGTGACCAGTGCACGATGAAATCCTGAAAAAGCATGCCCAAGTTGAGTAAAAAGGCCAAAAATGGCTGAAAATCAATAAGTGCGGAAATTTTTAGTAGTCCATTACGGAAAATCAGAAAACTTCCTGACAAATTTACATCCAGCATTGTTACAACTTGGACATTTAAACCCCCCCCCCCCCTAACAATCTTCGTTGATTGGGAATCTTATTACCACAAACACAGGTAAGCAAACAACAAGGATTCTAGTGTTGGGAAAAAGGCATGAAAATAATACCAAAAAAATCACTCTAGTGTAGCATGTATTGGATATTCACCCACATACATTGGAACTTTCATTATTCCCACCAAATCAGCCCCCGTGACAATCGGGCTCCTTCCATTTTTTTTTCCTCTAGATAGGGGCTATTACTAAAGTGCACCCTGACGCCTGAAGGTAGATAGTCAACTTTCTCTCCTCGGGTACTATTGATAGTATTTCAAGTGGAACAGGTAGTACATGTACGTTGAATTAGACAATATACTGAAGTTAAAGCATGTTTTTTAACATTTTGTTTTCTTATTGTAAATGATATAACTGTAATTTTTATTATCAAAATGGAAGTTTTCAAAGCATTTATTGCTTGGTACAATGTTAAAGCTCATTTTTTTTAATTTAAAAAAAAAACTTTTCTAAATAGACAGTCAAGCGTAATTTTTTCCGATGTTCATTAGGCTTTAATTTCCATACCGGTCGCACTTGATCTCCGTCCCGTGTCCTTACTGAAAAGACACACTGCTCTAGTTCGTTAAGGAGAAAATATTGTGCAAACTCCGACCCTTTTACTTCGTTGTTTTACATGACAGTTGAACACCAACCAACTATCCGCCCTGATAGTCGTGTGAAACCGTTTTATTCAGATTTGTTTTTTATTCCATTTTCTCAGACAACCCCTCCGAAACGTGTATAAATATAATAATCGCGTCAAATGCAAACGGGAGCCGATTTACTCTTTTAATCTGTTGTTTTTCCTACTTTTAAATAAACACTCTGTTGAGAATTTTAATGTTTGAATTGTGTGATCAAAGGAATGTTTCTTTGTGTTAAAAAAAAACAGAAATTGTTATCTCTTTTTAGCTATTAAGCACCCCCCCCTATATTCAACATTTTGTGGTGTAAAAATTCATCCCTTTGTCCATTCTACACTTCCCCCGAGGGCTTCCGCCCTTTTTATCTGTAGTGGTTCTCTTTATTCAATAACGATGCATTGTAATTTAGCAAATAATTTTTTTTATCTTTTTTTTGTTCATAGTTGCTTGGTTCAGTTATCGTTTGTGCCCCACCGCAACCTCTGGGTGTAATTTACTTTCCCCAATATGCCAGACTTGGATTTAGGTTTGGTGTATGCACCATTTTTGGACCATTTTCTCCACAAAACTGAACCTTTTGCAGAATTGGTGCAGAATGCTTGACATTGTTTTTTTTACGGTTTCGCCCGGGGCGGGTAAGTCATGTTCAATTATTATTCGGATACTTCCTTGTGCGCAACAGCCTTATCTCCTTCCAATGAAGCTGATATTAAGTATAGGATTGTACAGAAGGGTAGTATTTAAGATTAACTATCACCAGCCCAAATTTGGAAGTTTTTTTTTTTTTTTTTTTTTTTTTTAAATTTTTGCCCCCCAAAGTATGGTCTGAGTGGTTTTGAGCCATTTTTGACCCATATGGTAATTTTAATTGGTCGGCAATGGTGCATTTTTTATGTTCACATATTTGCAATTAAAAAGGTGATCCCGAAGGCCATTTCGTTGAAGGATTCTGAGGGGTGTCAGTTTGTCTTTTTATTATTTCCATGGCACCTTGAAATTGAATTTCACCACCGGTACATGGTTTTTGAGGTGACCCCCTCAAATTTAAAATTGCTATAGCGTGAAAATGATAAAGATGTGTATCACGAGCTCAAAATTTCAGTTCTCAGGATATCTTTCAATACACCAAAAAAGAGAGAAATCCATGGGGAGGTGAGGTGTACTCGATTTGTTGGAATGGCATGGAATGACCACCCTACTATTATATATTAGTAAAAGTAAAGGGTCGGACCTGTGTATTACAGGAAATTTAGAGTGCCCATCGAATCTTTCGTTACCTAGTGCACTTTTCGGCACCGACTCCCACCACCATATAATTTTGTGACTGCTTAATGGGGACCCTCGCCATTTACACTCACTTAGAGTAGGTTACCTTCCCAAACAGTGACCCCCTCAATTGGGGGCCCTTTTTCCCCCCGGCTTTACCATTTCATCCTCCATCCTGTGTAGAGCAGAGCTCATCCAATGTTAGGTACAAGCCCCACATCACCCACTCCTCATACAAAACCGGCGCGAATCAACTATTGGCCCTCAGCGGGCTTGAACCCAACCAATCACCTTTGCTGCGGGTCGCGAAAGACGTCATGTGAACTAGCCATAGAGTAGATCTGAAAGTAAAAAGAAGATGGAAACAGATAAAGGTAGATTTTTTAAAAATAGACAAATATGCTATGACGCTTATATTGTGGAGAGACTGAGACTGAGCTTTTATGTTACTCCGTAATTGTTTTTTAATTTTCATGCCGTGCCAGTGGTGCGAGCGGCACTGATCACACTGCTATGTCATACCAGCACTTTCAACCAATGCGCATCTCCGTTGTTTCTGTCCTTGAATAATCAGAGTTGAGTCAACCTTTAAGTTACACCGCTTACCATCAAGCCTCCTTTTGGTGTTGCGCTATGTTTATGACTGTTCAGTGTATGAGAGCCACCACAAGCGGATGCCTGTCGTCACTTCAGATATAAAATGTCCAGAAAAATGGTTAATTGCGTTGCATGTTAATTATCCTAAAACTACCATCAAAGCAACAACCTTCAGACCTTTCCCCCCCTTACCGACGCCCGGAGGACATATTTCCTTTAGCCACTCCAAACTTTCCACAATACACCCGTATGAGGCTGACCGTCTCCGCCGCCTTTTTCACTTACCATACCATTCCATTATCACACCAACTGCTACTTATACAGCGTGCACCGCTGACATCAAAATGACCATTCTTACACTCTTCGATAGTTGTCAAATTCAAAATCGGATAAATAGCAACCACTTGTCCAGGTCCATGAAAAAGTAATCAGTCCCACCCCATCCGTGCGATAGAATTCAGCTCCTAATTTCTTCAGACGTTGTTCCTCAGCAAAGTGGATTACTCTTGAGTCTAATGGCCAATGTATACACAGGATTGTTGCTCACAAAGTATCAGAGCAGTGTTTTCTAATTATCATGGTTTACCATATTGTTCTCTATTTGTGTATTGTCTGGGTATGTCCTGGTACTTCAGGGTCCTATTTTGCCTGGTCTATATTGCCTGTGTCTTCTGCGAAAAGCTTGTGGACTGACCACGCCTCTCGGGGCCTCTTGGGTAGCCAATGCGGACTAGGTTGACAACCGACCCCATTCGTTCATGAGACAATTATACACTTTACACTCTGAAAATAATGAAAATGGGTAAGTTATGTCAAAGCAAAACAAACATGCAAACCAGGCCCTTGCGGGCCCTCAGTTAGTCCTAAGGGGGTCTAGTACACCATATCCTCATCATTCTTTTTGAAGCAGGCAACTGGCAACATTTTCAAGAAAAATGAAAATTTCTTTCAAGTTTGTATTTGCAAAATGATAGGTATTTGCAATTGGAAGAATAGAGAGACATTTTACACATATTAAATAACTACATCCAAAAGCAGATAGGGGAAATTAATAGACCTACGAAGTATATTTGTATGCTAACTTAAAGTTTGCCGTTACTTTTATTAATAGCAACAAAGTGTACATGCCATTATTTCCTTTCCCCTTCCAACAGGGACTCATTCCACCATCACTCCTCCCCCTTGTTATTATTTTTATACAACCCACACACCTAAAAATAAAGTTGTCGCCAGACCTTCCCTGGTGTCAAATAATGGTGTCATTGCCGTGAGTATCTCCATCACACCATTTCTGGCGTGTCCTTGTCTTTTTGCTGTGTGTTACACGGCCATTCCCGCTTTCGTCTTTGTCTGCCTGATGTAAGTAGCACCGGCGACATGAATTATTTATATCATTCGGTCTTACCCATTATTCCTGCTGCGTTGATTGGGTCTGAATAATTGTTAAGTTGGGTAATGTTATAAAAGCTGTATTACCCATGCTATTAACAAATATCTTAATTGTCAAAATACTTTCTAGCACCCGCCCGGTTACCCTATGTCTTCTAAATGCTCCGCCACGTCCCTCTTAAGATCCTTTCCCCCCCTGTTTTTACATCAATTGCTTCACACTCCTTCTCATTAACCTTTTATCCTCTGGTACCCCCACAACTTGTTTCACCGATCAATTTGATTCTAACCAAAAAAAACCTCCATCACGGTCCATCATAGTTTTGGAATAATAGTGGGGAGAGTGAAGTGACGTGACAGTGACACCCCCCCCCGTGGCCCCGCGACAGGGGACGCGTGCACCCTTTTGCGCCACAAAGAGTGCATTCCTTCTTCCCCCCTCTTGATGGTTCTGGTGGGGTTGGGCGAGAAGATTATCCTGCCCTGGGCTGTTCTGCCCGGCAGGCCCACCCCGGGAGATGGTTGAGTAGGTGGGAGGGAGGGAAAAAGTTGTGGAGGGATAGCTGGATGTTGGGGAGGGGCGTTACTTAGGTGGGCTGTGGGGGAAGGGTAGGTGGGAGGGGAAAGGGAAGGGTGGTGGGCGCTGGGGGAAGGCAGGCGCGGATCAGGGAGGGGGCGCGCTCCCCAGGTAACTATCAGTACGAACACCCACCCATTCTTGTAACATCCACAGCACTATCCATTCCTTCCCCTACGCTATTTGCCATTAGTTACCACCCGACCTTTCACATCAATTTTCACAGTCCCCGTGTAATTTTGACATGTTTCCAACCAACCTCCATGGATCACGTCCAACGGACCCAGGGTATTTTGGCTGGGTGCCCTGGGGGTAAGGAAGTGGAATGTTGGGGAAGGGTAGGATGGAATGTTGGGGGAAGGGTAGGTTGATGTTGGTAGGGGGAAGGTGTGGGATGTTGTGTGGGGAAGGTGGAAGTTGGTAAGGGGGGGCAAGGTGATGAAATGTTGGTTAGGAGGGGGAACGGTAGGCTATTGGTAGAGGGACAGGTGGGGTGTTGGGGAGGGCAGGTGAGGTGGGAGGCCCCGGTTTTGTTGACACAGGGGCCCGCGTGTTTTTAGGTGAGGCCGGACCCCACCGGATTTCTTTTTTTTTTTTTAGTGGGTCGTAGCACAGGGGATTTTGTTGTTGCCATCCCCCGTGCGTTGTTGGCCCACAGTAGTTGTGAACTCGCCCCCACTGTTTTTTTCCCCGACCAACTCTTTGTTTTTTTTACGGTTTCCCTACCAAAGTTGACGGAGCGGGAAGGGGGGGGGGGAATAACATAAAAAGCCATCACTTGTAGATTTCGATACCTAAGGCCAAGACAAGGGGGTTCTCGAACCACAGTCTCGCCTGCTTCCCGCGTCATCCCCCTACGCTGGTAAGAACTTTATAAGAGCAGCAACCAGATTGCAAACTGTAGAGTACAGGGTGTTCACAAAAAAAGTTGTGCAAGCAGATACAACACACCACCCCCACCACCTTCCCAACACCCCACCAAGCCCAAACCAGGCAAAAGAACACCACCACGATCCGCAAAAACAACCTACACACACCGACAAAAACAAAAAAAACCAGAATACAAAAAACCACGCGCAAAACAGCACCAGAGCACCACCCCGCCACACATTAGCAACAACCCACCACGCCCCGACCCCTGAACAGCCGCCCAACGTAACCCCACCCAATCTGACCTCATCTCTCAACCCGTCAAATGACCACCGACGCCAACTAATAACCATACCTCACACATTCGGCTTGCCCCAACGCACCCGCCCCCCCCAACACACGCAACCATCCCACCCCCTCCTTACCACCAAATTACATTATCATAGCCCTTACAGAACACACACACACACCTTTACACCCAACACCACCTATACACCAATTTACATCTAGAGTCACAAATCACACTCCTCCAACACCGCACCCCTCCCCACACACCCCATCCCCTCTCAACACCCTGCAACACCCAAAAAACACCCACCCCTTCCCCAACCACCCTGCAACACCCGGCAACCCCACTCACCCATCCCGACTCTCCAAACCACCAACCCTGGCCAACAACCCCACCCCCTTCATAACACCCCACAATACTTCCTTCAGTTAACAAATCCAGCCAACACCCTGTTCACGTCACGCCCTAACACCCCACAACTACACCCCCACCCCCCTGACTCTACCACCCCATTTGACAATTTCCTGCTTAAACAACCAAAATTGTCATACCTCTTCCATAACCCCGTGACCCTCTTCCCATACACGACTACTTTCCAAGAATGATATCCCTTTAGCATTATTGCCCTCCGCCTGGTTCAATTAGAAAACAGGGCAATGAGCCGTACACTTGACAAGAAGAAACACACATTAAAGGGGGATGGCCCGATTTTAAGTATATAAAAGTTTTCATTTCGATAAAATGGACTTCACCCCACAAACCCCTCTGTATAAAGTTCGGGGCCGATTTTCCAATCCGTTTTGTATTGAGGGCTAAACGTGATTTGTTAAGCCCATAGAGCTGTTGTAAATAATATTGGTCGACCAAAGGGGCACATTTCGTTCACTTATAAACTAAACATCTTTTTTAGCCCTAATGTCAAGGGGTAAGATGGAGGGAAAAAGAGGCTTTCTTCTGATACCAAATTTTCATCACTACCGGGAAAAATCTGGGGTCCCTGGGGCACGAGGCTATTAGCGAGATCGGGCATGACTTTAAAAAACACTTCTCTTAAACTATCTCCGTACTTTGGGACCTAGTTAAATTCGATCTTGGCATTTTGGCCTGGAGTTAAAAATTGCGTTAACTTAAACGTCTTTCTGGGACTTGTGCTTTACTTAAAGCGATACGTCATCTTACATTTCATTTTTTTTTTTTTTTTTTTGTGATGTTTTTTTGTTTTTTTTTTTTTTTTTTTTTTAATGGTTCTTTTTTTTTATAAACGTTCGCGTTAGCTTAAAATCGCGATGGGCTAACTAAACACCTTTTTGGATATGGGCCTTTGTGTTAGATTGCTAGTGTTACGGCCCCTTATATTAACAACACCTGAATATTTGTTGGTATAAAAAATAGACACTAAAGCATTTAACGTGGTTCTGAAGTTGCCATTTAGGACTATTTTGTTTACTAATAATAGTCGGATCCTGATTAATGAGTAACAAATGCATTTAAAACCATAATTTTCTTGAAAAACCATGGGGTTTTAAACCTTTTAGTCTAACTTATATTGATGGTATTTTAATACGTCATGTTACAATTACTTAATCATGTGTAAAACAAGGGACAGCGGATAAGTTTTCGCGCCGGCACGTACAGCAGGAGGAGGATTTTATTTGCAGCCCGGGGGGGCGGCCCGCCTTTCCCCTGGTGCTAGACCTGATAAGTTCTCTCGGTTTCACCGTCAACGTCGACAAGTGCCATTGTCAGCTCAGTCCGCTTCTTGATCCAGACGGCTATTGCACACACTTATCGGCGGATCGCACGAGCATGAGGATTTGAGTGTTTATATTGTCCTTGTCTTGGTCTAAGCCAGGCGGTCGTGACGCCGCCCCCGTTCAGTCACCGCACAGAGACGATTGCGTCGGTCGTGGGCCGTGGGAAGTCGTAGCATCTGGAGAGAAAGGGTGGTTTTCTTTTGGGCCTTTTCCCCCGCCTTTTTTCTTTGTTCCGCGGTTTTTTCCGCCCCTGGGCCTTCTCCCCCCCGTTCCCTCCCCCCCCTTTTCCTTCTCCCCCCGCTTCTCTTGTCCTCCCCTCTCCGCCTGTTTCTCCCGTGGTCTCCTTTCCTTTCCTTTGGACTTAGTGGGAATCCCCCAACACGAACGGGTTTGAACGCCCCCCCACCAGGGGGGGGGTGGGAGGAATGGGTAGTGGGGAGGGGTCAGGGACGGGAAAGGGGGAAATTATTAGAAATTGTAAAAAAGTGGACCTTTGCTGGTTTTGTTAAAGGTGGCCTCCTAGTCCCCCTTCTTAAAGTGGTCCCGTTTTTTTGGATTTTTGACAAATCTCATCACCAAAAAGTGGCATTTTTGTTAAAATTGTTTTTAATTTTTGAACACCCTTTTTATGCAAAAATTCAAGCAAAAAGGGGACCGTTTTCTCTTTTGCGGGAAAAAATTTGGGGGGGGCGATTGCCTCCTGCGACGGGCCTGGACTTGATGAAAAATTAGGGGGGGGCGCGTTTTGTTTACATTTGAAGAAAAATCGCTGATAAGCCAAACGTCACCAGGAAAAACAAAAAAAAAATAAGTGGTCCCCGGACCGCAAGTGTCATCTGCCATCGCGGTTTGTGAATGAGGGCCGACGGTCACATGAGGTCACAAAAAATGTACTGGCTCACCCGACAGCACCACCCGCTCCAGCTTACTTGTCCACCCTAGGGGACGAAGTTACATCAGAATGCAGTCACTAGCCTCGTTATGGCACTGGTGCACACGGCATGCGATAAAAAGAGATTAAGGGTTGTTAGTAACATTTTTTGACTGGCCCAAAGGTCCATGTGGTCAACCAACATTGTCACCCCCCACCCATACGGAATTATATAAGCTATCTAGGGAACAGGAGCGGCATTCTTCACCACAAACGGTGTTTTGTAAGGCTAATGAAGGTTGATTCCCAGTTTCCCGTTTCCCGAACTCCGGTCAGAAAGAAGAAAGAAATGCCGATCAAATAATTCATTTTTCCAAATAATTCCATTATTTCATATTTTCCCAACGGTTAAGACAAAAGCAATTGTTTTAAATGGCTACGTGATCTTACTCCAACGAAATGATTGCATTTTAAGCACTGTTTACGGATTTAACAGGGGGTGTAGATTAGAAGATCGGAAACGTCCATTTTCTAAGATCCAATAACCAATTTATGTTTGGTTCCCGGCTCCTTTACTTCCGTGTGTGTTTTATATTTCCCAAAACCACCGATTGATCGATTTTGATCTAGGTAGTCTTTGCAAAAATGCTGCGTGGAGACTATGATTTTAAATGGATATATACCACACAGCGATGACTCGAGACTAGGGTTAGTCTCTCCGACAGGCAGCATATCAACCACGTCAATTGACAAAGTTTACACTACAGCCTGTAGTAAAAGGAAGACTAGGTTGAAATTGGGTTTCTTACCGTGCACTGGGTAGCGCGCTATATTTAGCACGTTTCAAAATTAATGATAACAGGAAATTTACTGTCAATTTTTTCGAAGGTTTCATAAATATATATTGAAAATAAATTGACATTTAGATAAAATGACATGATATTTGCGAAAATTCTGTGTCATTATTTGTTTTAGCACGTGTACCCTGCTATGAAATAATCAAGCACCCACATGTGTAGGTTCTATACCTGTCATTTTCGTTCATTGTCCATGTGGTATTTTTTTGTTCGTCGGAGGGTTTTTTAAAACTTTATTTATGTTTGTTTATTTACGGAGGCATGAGTTCATGTGGTGCAGGCCCCCGTTACACAATAAGGGGGAAAAAAAAGTC
Source organism: Ophioderma brevispina (assembly GCA_023653785.1). Classification (NCBI taxonomy): domain Eukaryota; kingdom Metazoa; phylum Echinodermata; class Ophiuroidea; order Amphilepidida; family Ophiodermatidae; genus Ophioderma; species Ophioderma brevispina. The sequence goes on along the minus strand of JAMKCH010013633.1, from coordinate 26,606 downwards.
CACTTTTTGCTGAATATTTTTTTGATTAAAAAGGTCCAAAATCCTTTAGCGAACAATTTGACACAAAAGTACACCTTTTGGTGATATTATGTTGCAAAAAAAAGTCCAAAAAAAAAGGACCATTTTAGGGGGTCTTAGGTCCACTTCTTTTACCAAAAAGTCACACTTTTTTGAAGGGGTTCGACCACCCCCCAAAATAAATCCTCGTACGGCCCTGTTGGTGAAGTGAAAATAGAGGAGGAAGGGAATGGTATTCTTCCCTGACGATTGTGACAGCGATTCAGGTCAGCATTCCAGTCTTGCTCACAGGGAACTAGATCTTAGTGTTCAAGGAAAACGTGTGTATGCCAACAACAATGTGTAAAGAAGTGCTTTATCAAAGCAATTCTATGTGTACACAAAGTTTTATTTAAATGAGTATGTGATTGTTGCCTCTTTCAAAATAAAGCATACTGCAGTTAACTTGGCTATCAATTAATGAAAATCTGAAATAATGGATAATGAAACATTTCCCCACTCAGTCATGAAAAAAATGAAACGGGAAACTGGGAATCAACTTCATTAGCCTAACCCAAGGCAAAATCAAGGTGCCCCAAGTATTTATAATGAGCATACGCACTACTGCATTATCATAGTTTTGGGCACCACCATATTTGGTTTTAAACGTATCGTCATATTTGGAAAGTCCTTATGCATTATTTATGAGACACGCGAGTATTGTACGTTCGTAAAACTGAGCGAGTGAAAACAACTAATTACCAACTGATGCCACAGCTATCACTCGGACCTCAAATATCTTTTTCTAAGCAAAATTAACAGGGGTCATGGGGAGGCTTTTTGTGCAATTATTAGTTTTTGCAGGGAATCTTTTTTTAGATGCATGGTTTCTTTCATCGATTGGTTGTTTTCGCATAATTATTGCAGAAAAATTGGCCGATCAGACAATGGAACACTGGGAAAATGCAACACTGATAACATAAGCATTACGCACCAATTATAGGTGCGTGTGCTTGTGCTAGTACAGTGACGACGCGCGGATGGTTGAGCAACAAGAAGGATGGCGAGCGAGGTGTGAGAGAAATCGGTGTCCGTTGCTGGCCTATAGATTCAATAAAACGAGCGTTTCCCCTCTTGAATATTCTAGCTCTATGCCCCCCACCCCAACCCCCTCCTTTCCACCAAGTTAATCAAATCGTAGCCCTTAAGGAACTCATATGACATGCAACTATTCATTTGACTAGCTCGTTCCGTAGGTTGCACGTCGTCACGTACCTACCTCCGACCTCCTAGTGGAGAAAGTAGGGGCTATCGTAGCGGAAAAAGTGGAGATAGTAGGGGCATATCGTTAGACGGAAAGCCAATCATCCTCGGCTACATTTTTGACCACAGACACCACAGTGCCTTTAAGTTCTGCATTCAATTCTTAAGTTCGTAGACGACACAAAAATGTGCCGGTGTCGGTGAGGCTGCAGTTAGGAACTCTCCGGTCTTGGTTGGTTACTGCACAAATCGCCCCGAAAGTGGGCCTGTTGACCTGTTGCATTTTTTTTGACTTCGAGGCAATAAAAAATGATAAATAAAAATGTTGAAAAGATAAAAACATGCCGGCGAGGTACCCCCAAGCCTCAAAAATAACGGGCGGCAAGGGCGCCAAAATTTGCGCGTAAAGCCTGCAAATGAAGCCTGGGAAACGGCGAAAAAAAAAAACAAATAGTAGCAGGGCGCAAATGTACCTTGTAAAAATGGCCCGTTGTGAGTGAACTGAATTTAATTTCAACAGGACAACTTATTTAAACATTGTAGGTGATAATGTATTACTTGCGGATTCAATCCTTGTCTTCGAGTATTCCATGTGTAGTTTTTGGCTTCCGGTTCCGGTGCCCCGTTCAAGCTGGCTTGATTAGTAGAAGATTTTTCATTACCCTTTTACTAAGAATACATGAAGGATTATGACGGTCATCAAGGGTGTACTGGATCGATCGGGAGGGGGGTCGTACGGTATGCCGGTACTTTATAAATCTGACCATATAATTGAGGTATAGGTTATGGAATCGGTGGTCGGGAAAAGAACTGAAATTGCCGATTACAATTGCCGATGAAACGCTTGATAGCAGTGCTAGACGGAGTTAAAGTTCGTAAAAAACGTTGTCGATTTTCATGATACAAAATATTAAAATACTGTTACCTACAATTGAGATAAGAACGCTTGAAACAAAATGTGATCGGACATCATCAAAGGACGTAAGTACATTATACCTAATTAACCAATCAGGGCACGTATTAGCATTATGACAACATTTTTGACCTTACGCACGCCTATTTTGTAGGACACGGCTCCGGGTCAAGGACAAAATGACAACAAATGGTGACCGGCGGGGGCTGCGCGCGGCGGGTAGAATTTTGAATGGAAAAACGCTACGTTTGCACTTTAACGTACGGTACAGTTCAGAAGCTTTATTCCAATTTTCTGATTTCGTGTACAATACGGCATGCGTCTGAGACTTATTAGATACACTTCTCGCTGCTAGCGTCTTTTGGTGTTATCTATTGTTTTCCCGTGAGTTATCTACTAACGAATCGGGTTCGAGAAGGCTTACGGGGGTATTTTTAATAACAGCTATAGAGATTGTATTTTTAATAACATTTGCACACGCGGAAGTCGGGGGCGGTCGGTCACAAATAAAACACGAGGGGGGTTCACGGTAATGGTTCTAGGAAATACAATGTCCTGACACTAATACAGCGGCCTGCGCGATCTGTATAATACTGATGGCAAACTTAGATAAAAATCTATGTGTCAAACATGCAACCTAGGTATGTCAAAAATTGGTTGAGCGGTACGCTACCTGTAAATAAACTTTAAAAATTGATTGCCTCTTTACATCAAACATTTTCTAATTAAATGGACATGACACCATTTATTATTTTTACAGCCGCAAATATATGATATATTCAGATAGTGATTTGTCATACTGTCATTTGAAAATGATGTATGCAGAATGCATTCCTTTGGTTAATTGCAAAAAGACAAAAATTAAAAACAAATAACAAAAAACTACTCCATGAACAGGAAAGATTTGACCAAATACTGGTTATATAGAGGGTACCCCCCCCCCAAAAAAAAAACAGTATACGTCAGCTTAACTCTGGAATCAAGATTGCCGAAGCTCCCCATCCGACGCTCAGTCGTTCCATTGAAATAAATGCTGCGTCAACAATATCGACATCACACAATACACCTAAAGATACGTACATAATTAGAAATATCTACTATTAACAGTGACGAGGCACCAGATTCAAGATGGTTTATTTGTTTTCTTGCTCTTCAACCCCTAGGCAATTGCACTCAAATGGCTACTAAAATAAATGTAGTGGTTAAAACCTGAAACTCCTTGTTCATTCTGCACCAAATATCAATATTTCAAGGATGATAGGGGTCATAGTCTTTATTCCGATAGGCTTGGTTGATTGTTTCATTCAAATTTTACTCCACGGATAAAACTTAAATACATGATATATGTGCTTCGTATTTAGAAAGCATAATCAATTAAACACCGATTGGCAAGTTATAGCTTTAATACTTAATAGCTTGCAGTCACGCGAAGGTTAATGGCCAGAGCAATCAATACAACCCATTTGGAATTTGGGAAACGCTCGTCATAGACGGTTTGGTTTGACAAGGACCAAAGTGTTTTTAAATATGTTAATTTAAAGGACAAATTATTTCGTTTTATCAATCCAATTTTAGATGTTTAAACAAAAATAGTGTTTAAAAGTTATTTTTATATTATACTCTAAGTGTATGATATATAATCAATGTGATATGATGGCGTTGTAAAAAAACAAGGCTTGAGCGCTTGACTGGTTAACATCGGTCTCGCGGCCTATGCAGCTCGCCCGAGATGTTAACCAAGTCACGCGCTCAAGCTGGTTATTTTCCGAACGCCATCATGCTCATTGATTATCTATATCTAGTGCACTGGTCCCAACTACTACAAATGCGCTGTTCTGGAGATGTAGAGTAGCCGAATTCGACAACCATCGATAGGTGTGTGTTGGACTTGGTGTAATTGTACATAGCATGGCGACTACGACAAAAAGGGTGGGTGAAACTTCTGGAACAAAGGTGTTTTCATAAAAAGGGGGGTTAAAATAAAGTACCGTGTTATGATGAAACTCAGTGAAAGTGTGAACTAGGAATGTATTTTAAATTTATTCACTACTATATTGTCATTCAGGGCAAAACACAGCCCATGACCTGTTAGTTGGAGTTGATTTGTGCTTTTGCATCACAAGTTCACAAATTCTTTCAAGAATAAGAATCTGATTGTTGTGTAGACAACATGGCAGAAGCTTGGAAATGTTAGGTAATTTATGGGCGGGGTACAGGAATAAAAAGGGTGCTTTGCTTTAGTGTTAAAAAGGGGTGGGGTACCAGATGAGGCTTGCGGTAAACCGGGGTTGCAGTTTGGTAAAAAGGGTGGGGTGGTACCAGAGGCTGATGTAAAAGGGTGCTAGGTAAAAGGGTGGGGCAAGGGTGGGGTTGGGACCCCACTCCACACAGTACAGGTGTGCGAATGTGTAAATCAATTAAAAGTTGTTGCTGCACATGTATGCATTTTAACTCTTAGTTAATAAACTGTTTTTTTGCATATAAATAGTTATTAAAATACTTTGAAAATATTTCAATTTAGAAATTAAGCATGATATTTGAAAACATATCTTGAAAAATTGACCATGTAGAACAAGTGTGTAAGGACCATGGATAAAAGTTTTTTTAACGTCCATTATGTAAAAAAAGAAGAGGAGACTCTGACATTTCAACTGCTTATAACTTCTAAACCAAAGCACTTTGAAAAAGCCCAAAACAAACCACCATAATGATTTGGACATTTTCAAGGTCAGATCATTGGCATTAATCAACTCTTATGCATTGTGTTACATATAACAATGTTTATAATAGGTATTCAAACAATCAGATTCAGGGACCAATGGGCACTTGACAATGGTTGACCCTGCCTGCTACAAAGGGCGGATCAGTATTCGAAAAATGTCAAAATACGGGGGGCTGAAACAATGACCTTTGGAGGTCATGGTCATTAGACCTTTCTCCCTGACCACCCAGGCCCCCCCCCCCCTTGTCCATTCCTTCAGTAACGGGTCCCACAAATAAGTCAAAATGGGTTGATTTGCAAGAATTGCAGAATATGGGAGGCGCGCGGCCTCCTCCGCGGATCTGCGCCTGTACACTGTACCCCCTCACTTGCCTGTAAAGTACTACGAACCTATACCTGAGTAGATAGTGGTTCTGGTAAAGAAACAGTCAGGCCTCCGCTCAGTTGGTGCTTTGTGACTTGCCAGTGACCATAATAGGTCAGCAGGATGTAGGGATAGGAGCTGCAAGTCACCAAGGAAATACTGGATTTTTAACCCCTTAAGAGGAACTGCACCCTGTTCAAAAAAATATAAGGAGGGCCCTGGCCGTCAACTAAAGCCTGAGATGTGATAAGTAGGTAAACTTAGGTAAAGTAAATGTGTATCCACATGTCTAGTGTTAATTGTTACTGTAATTAAAGTCTGACTCAGAGATTGATTTCGAAATATTATTTTAAAAATATGTTGTAATAATGAAAAATAGTCAAACTAGAAATAAAAGATAGTACTAAAATGACACAATTCCCAAATTTGAGATGAATCGGCTTTTCGTTTTGATGACAGTAAATGCCGGCAACATTATGGGTGTATACGTCCCATAGATACTGGTATAATAAAATTTCGGATCGGAATTTTTAAACAACATTGTGATTTTCAATATGAAGGGGAATTCGATTTAAGCTAGCAATTTCACACAGTGAGTAGTATATGCGGCAGCTTATGTAATTGCAAAAAACACGATTTGTTTGGAATTTGAAGGGCGCCCTCCTCAGGAAAATCTCTGAGTCGGCCTTAGTACGGTTAAATGACAAACAGGACTTGAAGTGAAGGTAAAATCAAGATCGTAGACTATTGTATTGATTTTTTGAAATTGCCCCTGGTTTTCAGGAAATTGCCCCTGGTTTGCCTATTTCCAGGGAAAACCAGGAGCACTTTTTAACAAAAATTGCGCCTGGTTGCCGTGGCTTATTGTGAGGCTTTGCCGCCTTTGGTTTACACCCATCGAAGGTGGGTCTTCACGCTTTGCTAGTACAAACCTCAGACAGTAGGAAACCCATGGATTTGATCATGTATGGCGGGGTCACAGTTATCTGCACACTGAGGGTATGAAGTCAGTATTCTGGCATCACATCCTTCATTGCAGTTTTCCGTTGAGGCTGCCAAGTTCTAGCCTAGGGTGGTGGCACAATACTCAGTCAATTCGTGGACCATGACAATTACAACCACCCCCCCAAGTTGAAATGATTTACAAGGTATCGTCTGTCTGCGCTATTACAGTCATGCATTGGTCAATGACAGAACAGCTCTGTGTGTGCTGACATATTTGCCAACTCTGAAAATATAATGAGGGGTTTCGCGCGAATTTCATGACCGGAAGCTGTAGGATTCATTCACGGTTAGTCGGTACACTGCAACGCGACTGCACTATGTATTATGCATTAAGGGGCTCAGTGCATTGCATGTGCATTAGTAATGGGCAATATGCATTATTTATATTAGGCTTAAAAGGTGCAACGAGAGAGTCATATGATCAGGTGGTGGCATTTTAAAAGATCGTCGAAAAATTACTGATTTTTGCCCGATTTAAAGCTTTCTATCCAAAATATCCACATCTGAAAGGATTATTGATAAATGTTTCTTTCATAAAAATGGTGATAGTTAGAACAAACTACGAACGTCAGCTCTGTTTATATGGAAATATAAGGCAAACTTATCACATTTTCTATCTTTTTAAGACATTTCTGTAGTGAAAAAAGAAAAGTAAAGAAATCTATGAGTGTCTAATCTATATCAAAGTGACTATTATGACACAATATTTAAATGCCTCAAAATTTCTTGTTGCACCTTTAAAGGTAAATGTCGTTGATTTTAAAATTATTTTTTTATTATAAACCAATTAGGCTTATCTTTCTATTGTACACCTTTATCTCCCTATATTCATCTTATATTTTACCTCAGGGATTCTTTAGACCCTATCCCTGTTTGGGGGTATGGTATTTATGTATAAAATATATGCCTATTCTGCCAATGCCTATTAGACAGGGGTGTCCAACTTGGCGCAGGGGCCGCATTGGTTGAATCCACAACTATTGCGGGCCGCAAAGCAAAAATGGGTGGGGGTTACTCAAGTTTATTTTATGCGTGCCTCCGAGAGTTGGAAGTTAGGACCCCTATATTCGAATTAACCTATTTTTCGAATTTTTAAAATTTGGGACAAAAAACAACCCATTTCTATAGGGCCTACACCAAATGGCACATGAAAAAAGGGGGTCATCATTTTCCAGAAGGTGAAAATAAGCCCATATTGGGGTAGGGTCTGCTTTTATTGGGTTATATATTTAATAGATATATCTTTTTAAATATTATTGAGATATTTATGCATTTTCTTTTTTTTTCTGGGGAGTACGCGGGCGCATGTGAACTCTTAGCGGGACGCAAATGGTCCGCGGGCCGCAGGTTGACACCCCTGGCCTAGACTTCATTTTGCGAGCAAATTTGAAGACGAAAATTTAAAAATTTTCTTTAAAATGTGCATTAGTAAATGGATTCAATTCTAGCAATTCCAAGATATCATTCGTTTATCTCAGACTATACAGCAGCGCATAGATATAAAATATTGCCCAATACTAAGGGCCGACAACTGGGGAAAAATCCCTGGGCGAACCAGGGAACACGAGGTCCAATAAAAACCAGGTATGTAGAGCAAGCGTGATTTTTCCGGGAGATTTCCCGTTTCTGACTTTATTTCGATGCCCGTTGCCATGACATGGCATATCATAACAAAACCGTAACATTTGGAACCATCTCAATCAATCAACTTTTAATTTTCTATCCATTCAACTTGAATAGTTTCAACCCATTTCATGCATGGACATGGAGTGGGCGAAATGTATATGCAGCATGGCAATTGGCATCTCCGCACTTAACATTCGGGTGTTGTCCATGAAATTGTTTCCAAAAATGTACTTTATACTGCTAAAATTACCTCATGACCTTCTCATACATAGAACTAGCCTGTCCAAGGATGGTGGGCGCGGAGTAAAATAATGTAGCCTTTGCTCTTGACACTTGCTGAGGACTGCAGCCAAATATGTCTGTCTGTGGTTTGTTTTAAATGAGCAAGAATGCAATTGCCGATACGATATATTACGAACACAAGGCCCCAACGACTTGCTCAAGTCTAACATAGACCATGGATAATGCGAGTAATATGTGCAGGCTTGATCATTTTAAAGAAAATGAGGTGAAAAATTTGACATTGACTTTCTAGCCTAGGCTATGCCATCACCATCACCATCATGACATGCTTGGGGGTAGTGTTCAAAATAAATCTGGTTGGTGGGGGGCGGGGGGGGGGTGGATGGGATATTTAGTTCCAAAAAGGGGGGATCAAAAATTTCCACCCCCGTATTGGGGGGGGGGGTCAAAAAATTTTCAGGACATTTTTATTGCTCCATTCAAAACATAAATTACCTCATTTGCATTCTTGGAACATCAACTTGTCCATCTGAAAATGTGTTTGATAACCGAATTATTACAAGGTCCGCAATTTGCGCGGAAAGGAAGGAAGCACTTTTCCTGTGCCCACTCCCTTATAATCGGTTTGCCATGTCCACAATGTGGTCAGCTAGTCTTTTAGTCAAGAAACAACTTCACTACTATTTTACCTAGTTTACCTTTGTGATTACAAGGTAGTAGCTGTCTACAACCAGCCACGATTTTTTTCCATCAGCATTCTTTTGAATTGAGGTTTTATTGATTGGGGATGCTCTCTACGAACACTTCGATGCTACATTAAAACAAATTTACCTATTTAAAGGGGCGTGTTCCGATCGATTTTGGGACCCCCCTGATACCGGAAGTAGTATCGATTTGATATCAGATGAAAGGCCGTATTTTCTCCTTGTAGTCCTGAAATTTGAGCCCTTGAATCCATTTCATTCCCAAGATATAAACAAAAAACGCCGTTTTAGTGGTTAACCACTTTTTTAGACCAGTATTGAATAGGGCTTGCAACATGCATATTGCGTCTCCATCAAAACTGCAAGTTTGTTTCCCACAAGTACTTGATGGGTGTGGTGCAAGTGCCGGCTCTCATATCAAGTAGGGGACACAATACACATAAATCGGAACACACCACATTTAAGATTTTACTTTTTAATACCATTAAGGCCCTGACACACTTGATTTTTAGTTAATGTTGGGATTTTAAAATTAAGACGAGTGAGAATTCATTTTTCATTATTGGATCAATTCATATTGACTTTCAATTGGACATTAACAACTATGTTTTAGCGATTTGCATAGAAAAAAAGAAACTTCTGTAGAATTTTCCTACGTTTCTACTAAACACTTAAGTGCATCAATAGGAAATCTATTCTGAAAGAAATTGCAGAGAATGGCAGGGGCCGATTTTTTAGCCACCCCCACCCCCCCCCCCCACCTACCCAAGTTCCTCTTCCCTCCCTACCCTCTCGGGGGGGGGGGGGGGAGACAAAAAAACACCACATATCTGTATGACACTGGCCAAATCATCAGCGTACATCTGTTGATTTTTTGTGTCGGTCCCCACAACCAAATAAATCATGATTTCCAACATAACTCTACCCCCATTCTCCCCAAAAAATGTTTCCTCAGTTTGCACTAATATCCACCAATAATTTATGATTTAGACCAGAAACAGGTTGATACAGAGATTAATTAGCCAGTGTGCGACAATTATTTATGGTGGGATCAAGGACAAAAAGCTCAAAAACCAGCACTTTTTCAAGAGGAAATTTTGTGTAACCATATGGTCTGGATGTAGCGGGAATGTTGTGATATTGATCTCTTCTTGAATACTGTCAAAGAGGTTGGTGATCGTATTGTGAATAAAACTGATTACTGTTTTTTCATTCTAATGAACCTTTGACTCATTTGAGTACAATTCACACTAGATATAGGCCATTTATCACCAAAGTGTGGCAGGTTAAACTATACCAGAATATGAATATAAGCCTCTACCAGAATATGAAATAAATATTCATCTTGTCTGCAGGGAAAGAACTAAGTAGTTAAAATTTCTATACCAGAATATGTATTTTTATCCTTTTTGCAGTGAGTGCTGCCCACTGAGAAACGATAATTCAACTGATTTTTGGATTATAATTATAATAACTGAAGATGACCTTCAACCTGCCTTCCAAGTCTGATGTAATACCACCTGCAAGCCTGATAGTAGGGCAGCCCACAGAGACTGTCACTGATTTATTTGAGTCCCATATGGATTTAGAGAGAGAGGAAAAAACTTAATGGAAATCTAGTTATTTAACAAAATAATGAATTATTACAAATATGAATAATTTAGCCGCAGCCAATTCGACCCGGCCGGCAACAAACTAAAATTCAAGTTGGCAGGGCCTAATGCCCATTTTTTACTCAAAGTATTTCATTTTATTTGTGAGCCACATTGGAAAATTTCAAATTGTGTTTTCGGCAAGCATGGCGGAAATCCGGGGGGATGGGGTGGGGGATATATCCCCCCCCCACTTTTTTTACACCCCCCCCCCAAGTTGATGCCTGTTCATGTGTGTTTGACCAAAAATGAACATCATTTTTCCATCAAGTTTAGAAATGGGTAAATTTCTTTTTTTCAAAAAACTTAAAAAAAAAAAAAAAATACATTTAAAGGTCCATGGCCCGATCGCAAAGCCTCGTCCACAGAAGCGCCCGGATTTTTACGAGTCAGGGCGGATCCAGGGAGGGGTTGGAGGGGGCGCGCGCCTCCCGGGAATTCTGAAAATTTTGCAAAATAAGCCCATTTTGAGCGATTTCGGACAGTTTGCAGCATTTCAACCCCCGGTTTAATTTTGACATTTTTCAAATCATGGATCCGCCATTGGAAGTAGTCAACATTTTGGTATCAGAAGAAAGGACTCTATTTTTCTATTACCCTATGAAATCTTAGAGCTAAAGGATGTTTGTTTGGAAGTTATCAGCGAAAATGTGCCCCATTTTGGTCGACCAATATTAATTTACACAGTACTCTATGGGGCGTACAAAATCATGTTTTTAGCTCTCGAATCAAAACGGGTTGAAATATCGGCGCGAAACTTTACAGATGGGGTTTTGGAGTAAAGGACAATCTATCAAGATGAAAACTTCATACCCTTAAATTTGGCCATCCCCCTCTAACAAGTTTAGCTTCTAAATGGCAAAAGTTTTAGTGCGCCATGTGCTAGTAATGGATCTTTTCAGCAAACCCTGTTTATCATTCTTAAATTTTCATCAACCCCATCCCCCAATGTCAAAAAGCAATTTACGCCACTGTTTGCAAGAGAAAATGTATCTAGGAAAGTGATTGTTGCGAGGCTTCCGCGCAAAGGCACCCCCTTCCGCACCCACCCCAGAGTCATCAACACCAATCGTTTTCTTCTAAACAACTTTTCTTACATTATCCAAATTTCACATTTGATTGCAGTACACATAGGCTATTGTAAATATTACCACCCCCCAACAAATTTGTTTAAGAAAATTGCAAGAGTTTACAGAAATTGAGATATCCATGCACATGTTTGCTTACATATGTTAATAATTCATTAAAAACAAATCTTACACATCAAGATTACGATTTTGAGTTTTAAGACCGTTACACAAAAACTTGCCAACTGGTATTGGTGGTGACCATAAAAAAATTTAAAATGGTTCTATCAATTTTTGCATGATAAAATATGTAAATAAAAGTGAGTATTGTGAAGGGTTCCGCATTTTTGTGTGAGAAGAGGACCAGCCCTGGGCAAATTGCTAGTCAACATGACCGAAAAATCGTCAATTTATACACTTACTGGCAGGACCCACCTCAGCAATTGCTATGCTTTGTTTTCTGAAGGTTAGGGGGATCAAAAAATTTTTAGTTAAGACCCTTAAAGGGGGGGATCAAAAAATTTCAACCTAAAACGGGGGATCAAAAAATTTTTTGATGTCCGAAAGCTCAACTTTTCAAACACCCCCCACCATAAAGTATTTATGAACACTCCCTTGGCTGACATTGCATTGGGGTACACATATGCATATGACAGGGTCATCATTTTTTTTAGCTGGAAGGCCAGAGAACAGGAGAGGAGAATGCTGATAATTTTGGAAACTTCCCTGACTCGAGGCCAAATACACCTGAGGCTTATGTTTCCTAGATATTGGAGGCAAAGTGAAAGTCTTGCAGGTTTGAGGACCACCAAAAATCAATGGAGGTGAATGGTTGGCGGTCTGGATTGGTACACCCATCGAATGTGGTCTTCGGCTTTGCTCAGACAATCCTCAGAAACAAGGGAACAGACATATGTGATGGATCAAGCAAATGAGTCTGATGGGTCAGATCGGAATTTTACTGTTCCATGTAAACTGTATTGCACAATTTAAATAAAAAAGCTACATTTTGCTTTGACTTTGCTGAAACCCCCCATTGCAAATGACCAATTAGTTTAAAAGATATTATCAGTTGAAGGGGTGGCAAAAACATAGGAACAAAAGACATTTTCTCCTTTGGTTGGCCTGTATCTCTAAATCAAAATTGCCGACTTCCGACTAATTGTGATTGATCCAATCACATATAGTCCAGAGCCGACGAAATTTCGGTATCTGAAAGGGGAAAAATGACAATTCATTATTATGCAGCAATCCACTATACATGGCCTAACACAAAAATGATTGATAGCATTCCTGGATGGTAGCTATCGTCAGGTAGGGGTTAATAAAGGTTACACAGGGGGAACAATTTAAATTGCTTCTATTCATGTTGAAACGATACCCACATTATTTGTCTGTCATATTCCAAAAAGCGTATGTTGTACACTACGCCTAAGGTTTTGGAGTTATAGGCTAATAAAACAGCAAAAATCAATACAAATGGGTCATTGTCAGTTGTACAGGGTTCAAATTTCAAAGTTGTTTGATTTGGTAAAATAGGCGTGCATGTTATTGGTAGAGCTCATAGGCTTCAAATACGGAATTAGTTTTGATGTCTAAAATGCTAGTTCCCAATGTAGGGGTAACAAAGGCCTGCGTCCATTGTATTCAATGGGGCTTGACCTTGTTTCCCCCCACTTTGGTAAGCATCAAGACACTCAAAACTATTCCTTATTTGAATCCTATGACCTCCACAAAAAATTTGAACCATTTTGCATCCAAATCGGCCCAACTTTAAAATTTGACCCTTGTACAACTTAAATTTAACCTTTTGAACTGTTTTGGTGTTTCTTCATAACTTAACTCCAAAACCTTTGGGTGGTTGTATAGATAGCACAAAATATTACCTTTTTGGAGTCGTTATGGTTGGGACAAATGCAGTTTGTGGCACTTAACTTTCCAAAGTGCGGGTCATTTTAAAATTTGACCCTTGTACAACTTAAAAGTTAACCCTTATGACCTGTTTTGCTGGTTTTAAACCTGAACTCCAAACTTTGGGTTGTATAGATAGTACAAACTAACCTTTTGGATTTCCTTATGGTTGGAACAAATGAGTGCCATACTTTTCAACATTGCCGGATCATTTTAAAATATTTTGACCCCTGTGTAATCCTTATTGTCCATACCTGGTTATAGCACCATTCAGAATGCTATCATGCATTTTTGTGTAGCGGATAGTGTAATGAGGCTGGATAATAAGTACCGTTTTGTCCCTTTCAGGATACCCATTGGGCTAAAATTTCCTGATGGCTTAACAACTATAGGATTGCATAGCATTAGCAGCATATTTTAATTGTTGACATATTTTACTGTTCATACAATCATTAGGAGATTCCATTGGTGAGAGCCGGTCCTAAACACGATTATGCGTACGGCCCTGCAGTAATCAATTTCTGATCACTTTTTGGGAAGGCATGTGAAATAGGTAGGGTGTATGTCAATGGCATGACTGTAATAAAAAAAAAACACAACTTTTTCGGAATATTGTGAAAAAACCACAAAAAACATGAACTTTCAAATATTTTGTATGTTAGTGCACATACGAAGCACCCTGTTTGTATGGAACATCCCATCGTTACATCAATCGTGCTGTTTTTCTTGAGTGTGAATGATGAAAAACATGGCATGAAAAGAGTGACCTTTCAGCTGATTTTGGAGGATTTAAAGGAACAAACAAGCAAAATGATGTTGGAAAAGGGTTCATCATAGATTTTCACAGTAAAAGCGATTTAGCCTTGGGTAGGCCGGTGGGGGTCGCTTTGCGATGCCTGGCGCCTGCCTGCCCTATGGGCCAAAAACAAGGTTACTCATGAAAATCCATGAGTGAACCTAATGTCCCGCCGAATGAAGGGCTTTGCCGTTTGTCCGTCGTGATAAAAATGTTACCCACTTTGTGTACGATTTATCTGGAGTTCTGGAAGGGCGACGTGATGAAACTTTGTGGAAAGAAGCAGGTTGATGGTTCTCGACCTCACTAGATTTTGGGCATAAAAGATGCTAATCAAGTGAATTGCATAATTTGAAACTTTTCCCACAGGTTGTATACAAGTTATTTGGAGTTCTGCAAGGCATATAAGGATGTAACTTGGTGGAAGGAGCAGGTTGAAGAGTTCTCGACCTAATTCAGATTTGGGGATATTAACATATGCAAATGAATCTAATTTAGATGCAAAAATCAGAGCATCACTCTATTTTTGAAACGGTTACATCGGATTTGCAAAATTCCTTTCACCTACCCCCCCCCATGAAAGCCTATCAGGGTTGCCGCATTTCTTTGCCATTTGAAAGTGTGTGAGATATGTGAACTCAGTCTGCAAATGAGATAATTAGATATGGCATAATTGCTGTATCGCTAAAAACGGTACATGGATATGGCCATGCGTCTTGAAGTTGGCCTTGTTTGCATTTTGTCTGCAAAGTTTGAAGTATTGCACATCATTGAGCTTAAACATTTTAACCTTCCAAACTATACATGCCAGCAGTTCCAAATATGCTAGCGGTTTATCTAGATAAGGTCACTGAAACGTGGTGGTACTCCCTGGGTATTTTTTGATATCCAGATACTAGAATGAGATTGATTTTGTATCATCCGGCTTGAAAAGCATTCTGGAATATTGCGATACGACGTCATGTCCGTACGTTTGTCCCTCTGAGTCTCAGTTCGAAATGTTTTGTGTATGTATGGTGTGGTGTGTGTTCAGTTTGGTTAGGTTTTTTGGGTAGGTTTTTGTTTTTCACTTCTCTTTTGGAACGTTTAAGTCCGACTTAAACCAGACTTGGGGTTAAGGTGCAAATAGGGGTTCATTCAAATGTGGATGATCTCAAGGTAGGGACCAAGTCAAAGATAATCTGAGGTCATTGTTCCAGACTGCCATCTTGCGAGGGATGATGCAAGTGTACTTGCAGTTTTTTTTAAAAATCCTTTGTTTGGTACACATTTTCCCAGATGGTAGGAGAAAGTATCATTTTCACTAATGATAATTTGATAAACACCTGGTCGAGTGTGATTGATTGCTTAGGAAATGTTTCTGCGTCAAAATGCTTGAATGAAGTCTCTTGAGGGGAATCAATATATATAATAATATTATGGAAGTTTAAAAATTTCTGCGGCAGTTATAAAATTTTCGGGGACGACGATGGTTCGCCATGCGATTTTGTAGACATGCTTTAGGCATCCCACAATCCGCAGAGTGCACAAGACGCTCATTTTGTTTTCAGTTCGTGTGCTATCATTTCACAAATTATATTTTACACATTCATTTTTAGCCCTGAAGCCATTGCAGCATTGATGATTCATATTAAGGGACACCCATAAATATTTTTTATAAGGGAGGCCATGGATTGCACATACCATTTGCATCCAAGGGGATATGGACGTTTGGGGAAAAATCGCCCACTGTGAGACTAGTACATCCCACTGATGAACCCATAGTAGTATGTCAGTTAACTCAAAGTTTGAAATCTGGTGTTGTCCCAATTTTATATTAAACGAGTTGGCCGGATTCCAACTCGCCACTCGTAGCCAGGGATGCAAAAAATGCGGGAGCCGGCGCAGGCCAACTCCGAGGAATGGTTGAAAGTCTTGTAAGTATCATGCGAAAATTGCATGTTGAATCTTGAGGAATGAAAAACAATTTTTTGCACCCCTGCTCGTAGCAATCGTCCTTACATCCTCCTTCCACTGCGTTTGATTCAATGCATCCTCCACCAACAAAGGCAACAAAACCGCCTTGAAAAATAATTTCAAAGAAAACTACCCAACCCAATAATCCAGCACTACCTTATAAAAAATTTAATGGTGAATCCCTTAATGAATGGAATCAACAACCATTGCAACAAAATTCGTAGTAGTAGTGTAAATCCACTTTAATCCGGTTTGTCCCGTTGTATAAAACAGAGGTGGCTTGGTTGATTTACCTCACACGCGTAGCAATCGCCCCTTACTCCCTTCTTCCACTTCTCCCAAACAATTAATAATCCTCAACCCAACCCTCTACTCCTCCACTTGTTCCTCCATGTCCTCGTTTGGTCGCCCTCTCAAATGCTCACCTCATCACTCAAAAGCATCTTAAAACATGCTTGTCATTCCTTCAGCAGGTGCCCCATACCAACAGTACAGCATTCATTTCTTCCTAACATCTGCTTCAAGTCTCGATCAGTCTTTTACTATCCATCAATTCACACACAGCTCTCACATGGCTCTTTTGTCCTTCTCAAAATCCCCACATCTCACTCCCAGGGCCAGCATCACTGATTCAACAAAATCTTATAAAACATTCCTTCATCTTTTCCAGGAACCACTCTCCACTTCCATAAACTTTACATATACCCACCTACCTCACTCTAGTCACACTGCTCGCATCATACACCACTAACCCTGCCCCCCAAGTATGTGAACTCCATCACAGACTCCACCTCCACAGTTTCCATCTGTTCAACCATCCCGATAGTCTTTTCTCGCATCTTCCACACACAAAATCTCTTGGGGTCACCCTCTTACATCTATGTGCATCTCCCATGGACCCATTTCCCACATTTATAACACCACACACTGAATTTGCTTTCTCACTCAGCGAGAATATAAACTATGCCTAGAGTGAGAAGAAATGAGCAGAAAAATCAGACTCTTCTGCAGTTCTTCAGACCCCCTATAAACTAGGGATGAGCTCAGTTCTTTAGAACACCTGCTTTAATTGGCCAACATAAACTAGCAATGGAGCTAACTCTATATGGTGTTACTTGAAAGTCCTTCACTACTACACCTTAATTTGTTGTCCCACACAAATTCAGTTCACAGTCCATAAAATTGGCAAAAACAAAAATCATTCAAAAGACCTGTTCACCAAAATTCGTTCTTGACTCAAGACCACAAGTTATTCTTTTAAGGTTTCCAAATTCATTGGGTCAGGTTACGGAAACTCCCCAAGATTTAGTGCTTAGCGCCACAACTTACCTGGGCACTATAACCCTACCCAAAACCAAAGTGGAAGTGCCACACCGCCTTCGTGTGTGATGGATACCACAAACCAAAAGGATGGGTTACAACACCATCCACCATCTCATTTCATGCATGTGATGCACTACGTACACAACTAAGACAAATGAGGAATGCTAGGAATACATATGTGTGTCATACTATCCAATGGCTGGAACGATTTATCTCAAAAATTGTAATGAAGATATTTTCAGTGTAAGCTTCCATGTTGTTAGGTGGACCAACATATGACATTCAGACCATTGATCGAGGCAACAACACTTAATATGTAACATCCTACTGATTTGCTAACCATTACAATAACATTATATATTTATTCACAGTCTAAATATTCCCGAAGGAGAAATGGATAGAGTATTTCTAGATGCTACTCTGCAGATATTGCTCAAGGAGTTGGCATTGTTTTGATCAATTTAGAACGCATGGAAAACAGACATCAGATGCCAGTTCAGCAAAATCAACAAGAATTCTCCACAAAAATTCTAAGCCCAATTCAGAATGAACATGTAAACCCAGATGGTATAAAGTGAACAAAATTTCATGAACACGCAGCATGGTAGATTTTTTAAAGAAAAGTGACAAATCTTTTAGACCATTCCGTGTCTAAACGTTACAAGCAGGAGGAAATGTTTGAAAAAAGACATTGCCGGTTATTTCCTACATGACAAACGATTCCAATGCATCAGTGTCAAAGTGTTTTGAATGGAAATCACAATGTCAGTCACATGAGAACTCACTACGACGGCAAGCCATTTCAATGCACTCAAGTGTATAAATGTTTCAAACAGAAATCAATTTTTGACTCCGATATAGGATTCCACTGGTGAGAAACCATTTCATTGCACTCAGTGTGGAAAACGGTTTTGCATGGAAAACAACAATTTGAACCTTAACCACATAGGAACTCATAATGTTGACAGACCATTCAAATGTCTTCATTTGTGGTAAAGGTTTCATTCCAGAATCAGGAATGACTACCATGTCACTGTTCATACTCGTGAAAGACCACATCATGTACTCAGTTGTGGAAACATTTTAAATCGAAACATGGATTTACTAACCATATAAGAATTCATACTGATTTGAAGCACATTTCAATGCACTAAGTGTGGAAAATCTTTGACTACCAAAAACAAGCATTTACTAACCATATAAGAATTCATGTGGTAACGAACCATTCGGGTACTATTGTGATAAATGTTTTGTAGCGGAAATCAGATTTGACAGTGCACATGAGAACTCACTCCGATGACAACCCATCATTTCAATGTACTCAGTGTAGTAATGTTTTAAACAGAGGGCGCATTTGTCTCAACATACGGAATTCACATGGTGAAAAACATTTCATTGATACTCAGTGTGGTAAACGTTTCAAAAGCAAACAAGGATTTACTAACCTATAAGAATTCTACTGATGACAACCAATTTAATTGCACGCAGTGGTGGTAATGTTTACTGAAAACACAAGCATTGTACTAACCATATCAGATTCCTTGCAGGTGACAGACCATTTCAGTGTACTTCTGTGATTTTAAATGCTTTTTGTGCACTTCAAATTGACAACAGCGCAATGAAAACTACAACAAGGACAAGCCATTTCAATTTTTACTCAGCGTAGTAAATGTTTAAACAAGGTGTCATTGACTCAGCATACAAGAATTCAACTGGTGAGAAACCATTTCATTGTACTTCTTGTGGAAAAACAGTTGCATGGAAAGCGTGAAAGCAGCTTTGTGGCCACATAAGAATTCATAAGGTGTGAAAGACCATTTAAATGTTTCATGTGGTCAAGGTTTCTGCCAGAAATCAGGATTGATTTGCCACATCAGAGTCATACTGTGGGAAAGACCATTATCAAGTGTACTCGGTAGTAAATTTTTAAGAAGAAAACCAGCATGATTAGACATAAGGAAATACATGAGAAACCATTTCAGTGTGTCCATTGCCGTAAAGTTTAAACAAGTTCCTCGCAAGAGCATAGGAATTTGTATAGTTAGTAATTTGTCCAAGCAATCATACAATATATGGTGCCAAGTTAGTACAGAATATGGAATTTTTTTACATGATTTATCTCAAGTACTCTTTTTCTATCTTTATCATTATTTCATTATGAGTTAAAGTGCACAAATAAGATTTGATAGCATTTATCATGATATCTGTCCGTTATGATGGATATTCATGGATTTGTCACGCAAACAAACCCAACAATCCATTTCTCCTAATTCCTTTGCCTCGAGTAAATGGACCCCATCATACAGTAGCACACCGGGGAAAACTACAATCATGATCAAATGTGTATGTAATATCACAGGGTTCGGCCCCTGCCCTGATTCTTTATTGCATATCCACCATTTTGTATTTTTGACCAAATTCCTAATTTTGTGGATTTCGGAACAACGGCCAAATGGTTCTTTCAATTGATGGCGTCATTTTAAATCAATCCTATCCTATCTAGCTTTTCATATAAAACATGTCAATTGCTTGTCTTCCACGAAATTGTACATTTCAGATATTTTTGCTGAGCACCTGAAAAACAAGCTTCACGGCCGCCATTTGGATTTCAGCCACATTTTCATTATTTTGCAAGGTTTTGTTGATTTTGAAACCATGGACAGTTTTTTTCTTCAATTTTTCAGCACAAGTAATCGTGACAATCTTTCATATCTACAAGTTAAATGATTGTCTTGGACTTAGGTTTCATTTTTAACTAAAATGATCAAGCTTCTATGTACTCCCAACCCGTTGAATACAGATATACCAAAACACATGTGACAATTTGTAAAAGCCACCAAGTTTTTTAAAATACGGAGCCATAATAAAGGTAATCAATGATAAAGATAGCCCAAGTATACCCTAAAGTGCGTCTGCACCATTGGCAAACTTGCCGTCCCCATTTGTCTCTTTTCCGAATTCTTTTTTGAGAACAGCCATGATATAAGGAACCATCATCATTAGACCAAAATTATTGATTTAAATTAATACCAAAATGCCAATTGTTTTTGTTTAATGTTATAATGGCAGTTGAGTTTGGAATTTTTCCTATTTCTTGTGTATAAAGTGTCTGTTCTGACTGATACTTTTCAGAGTTGGTATTGCTTGGTTTGTTTGTGGGCCACCACTATAGCTGGCAGGACACTTAGCAATCCGTTGTGACGTGTGTATGTGTGGAGTAGGTATGTGTTGGGTTGAGGGTGTGTGGCGGTGTGTTGTCACTAAATTGTTAAGTGTTTTAAAATTGACCTCAATTGAAAAGTTGAACGTCAATTGGAACAAACTTTTGTCATAGGTGCACACTGGGATCCCTCATATGTTGATGCGAGGCAAAGGTCATGTTGAAAGGTCAAAGGGTCATGTGAGGTCAAGTTGAAACAAAGGGGGCTAAAACAGTGGTAAAATTGACTCTAACTTGAAAACTGTAAGTGCACTTGGAACCAAACTTGTGTCATAGGTTTGCACCATGCGAGCCCTCATATGTTGATGAGGTAAAGGTAATGATGCCAGGGTTCAAGGTCATGGGGAGGCCACAGCTTATATTTTTGAATATAGCCGAAAAGCGGATATAATCCGCGAAATTCAGTTGTTTTCTTGCTTGATTTCTTATGGTTGGAGATTGCTCTTATTTCAATGATTCAAGACACCATCGAGTTGCAGATACTGAATAACGGCCCAATCTTGCTGTAACATCATCCACGCGGCCCAATTCTTTTCTTTAAAATGTGTTCGACGGTATCGTAGCCAGATGTTTTGAAGGTGATGTGGTTATGGAGTTCTGTGATAGAGTTCAAATTATGTAAGTTTGTTGGTCCTTTTGTACCAGTCTTTCCCTGAGATACTTTGGTGGGAAGAAGAGTACTAAAGACGGAAGGAAGGTTCCGCTGCTCTGGTTGTCTCACAAGAAGAGGAACTGTTTTGAACTTGGTATTATTACATCAGCGCCTTTTTCTAGCATGAAAATTCATAAAGTTATACTTAGGCTGTATGTATGGAGGGTTTAATAGTGGGGATGGGTGAGGGGCACTTTCTTTGCATTGTAGAAGGGGGACCAAGTTTGCCAAATGGGGCAGACACACTTGAGTATACAGGTGCTATCTTTACATTTATTAAAATTTATAGGCTCGTACTCTTTTAAAACATAGTGGCTTTAGTTGCCAACATGTTTTTTGGTAGATTTTCCTTTATTTTGTGAACATTAAATAGCTGTGCAAGCAGCAATTGGTCAATTTGACAAAGGAAAATCCTGTTCTATGAACAGTTTAGTTGAGTGTGTGTGATTATTGCATATGTTGTATTGTATCGCTGTCGACCTGGAAAGTTATTGGGTTATTAACTATTAAGTACAGTGTTTAGGAGTTTTGAACACTGTTATAATTAAAGTACGGTATTCAAAGTCCACTGGTTTTTTCTCTCGGTATATTCAGGTAATTTTTGGTTGTCATACTGCTCTTAATATGGAAATAAAAATATGAAGAGATTGAAAGTCCATGGGCTATCAAAATTGAGATTTTATATTCATTTCTTATACTTGAAAAATAAAATGTTTAGTGCTTTTTGACATTTTATCTCCTTCAGTTAGGGAAATATTCAGGATGGCAAGGTTCTGCAATTAGGCCTTTTTCACAACAAAAAAGAATTATTAACCTAGAATTTTTGCGGTCTCGGTTCGCGCTCGCTATATTCAAAGAATTAAGCTGTGGGCCGCCCATGACCTTTGACCCTGGCACGTGACCTTGATTCTCAACCATATGAGGAGGATCGGCTATGGTGCATCTACATGTATGACAAAATTTGGTTCAATTTGAACCAATTTTCAATTTTATAGAGATCCATTGACCTTGTAGGCCTTTGTCAACATGACCCTCTGACCTTTCAAAAAATGACCTTTGACCTAATCAACGTATGAGGGATCACCCATGGGCCCATGGACAGAAGTTTGGGTCCAATTGAAGTTAAATTTTCAATTGAGGTAAATTTAAAAAAAAACTTAACTAATTTTGGACCACCACATTCACACAAAAACACACACACATACACCGCACAACTGATTGCTAAGTGGTCCTGCCATCTAAGCTGGCGGCCCACAAAAAGGGCATAAAGTTGTGGAAATGTATTTTAGGTTCCTTTTGTTGATAATACACTGTTATTTTACGTTGTAAAAAAAAAAGAATGAATTACTGCTTTGCATTCAAGTATGACATTTTATCAAGAGGACACGTATCAATTATATTGCCTTGTTACAATAACTGTTAATTTCTATGATCAGCTTATAATTTTATAAGATGCCACTCAGCATCACTCAGAAACCTTAAAACGGGTAAAAACTCCTGGAAAAGTGCATAAAAGAACCCTGAAATCCTCCGTACCTAGTCCTAAATTTTTGATGCTTTTTAGTGGATTAAATATGTTAAAACTTTAAAACACCTTTCTGGAGTGTGTTTTTACTTAAGCGATGCGTTAATCTCACAGATAAAATCCATGTTCCACAATTTTCAGGAAATACAGCCATAAGGTTTAAAATAGCAGGCAAAAAATGTCTCACTCAATATCAATCTTCAGAAAATGTGAAAAGGAAAAAGGGGTCCGGTCATGTAGGACTAACCCTGTTTTAAGCCAGGTCAAAGTTAACTCCTTTTAGAATACCAGCTAGAAGTAAGTGTATAAGAATCTGTTTGGTGTATAAGGGGGTGGACCCTCCCCCCTTCTGAATACTTTGCTGGTTGCAAATTTTTGTTCCAAAAACTCTGTCATCACCAATTGATTGGGTACATCAACATGAACACGTAACAGGAAAAAAATGAAACTCGGTTAGTATACAGATTCAAATGGCGGTCCCAAAAAGATTTGTTTCACACAAAATTCTCCCACTGAAAAATGAAAACCAATTCCCTAATGACTTTTTCATAAAGTGTGGCTTAGAATAAAAGAACAAATCACATTTACACTTATTGAAATAAAATTATTAAGAGTGTTACTCGGCACCGAGAATGCTGCTTCTCTTTAGCCATTTAGCCTAAAAATGCCATAGCCGATTTGTGTTTTTTTCCCACCAAAATAATGCTCACTGATAATGTAGGCAATTACATGAAAACTCTGGCCAAATAGATTGTGTATTAAAACATGGTGGTGGTCAAATTTTGGTTCCACCACTGGACCCCCTCCTTATCCTGGTTTTACCTTGATATACACAAAACAACTACATAAAAAAGGAGAAGAGTATTGTCAGAATCGTTTTGGTCCATTTTTTATTCCAGTTGATTTCCATGCACATGCTACCCATAGAACTACTTCTGAGAAGTATACGCGTAAATGAATATTCTTAGTACAGTGGGCACCAGGAAAGCAACTCATTCCAATGGGCTCTTCACCTCCGAACCCAGCAGGTGAGAATAAGTTGTTCACAGACCAAAACTTTTTTTTCATTTCCCAAAAAATGTCAATATTATGCACTTTCATTCCATCTGCCATGCAAATGTATTTAAATGAGCCCAAACAAGCCTAATCTTGGGCAAACCATGCAAAGTTGTCTGCTTGTCCTCCACCGCCCGACCCCATTTTTTAAAAATCTGGCAAAAAGATTTTGTCAACGAATTTGCATATTTGTACATACAAATGGCCATTTTAACCCCTGGGCCTTATACTATACTTCCCCGTCCTAATTCCTTTCCCTCTCAGACTACGTCCGCATTCCTGCCAGACAGAACCACGGCACCCGCGCAAAGGTATACATAGTGCAGCTTTACAAGCAGCATCTCGCCATCTCGAGCCGAGTTAGGCGCCTATTTCAAAGGTATTGGTTACAGCGACTATACCACCTATGATCCAACCTGTCCTGATTGGCTCTTACAGAAACACACCATGAGATGAGTGCTTCTTCTACCTCTTCGAGGAACCACAACCGCCATTTCTTACCGTACCTCTGATTTGTCTCATTACATGATCTTACCTTCAGGTGACCAACAAAATAGTTCTTAGAAGCCAATTGAATAGGCAGGTAATGCCCAGAGGGTTAAATGCCATTATCAGTGATTTGCCAAATCAGAAAATTAAAAAAAACATCAAATCAAATTATTTCATTTCTGAAAGCATTATAGTTACCCCCCCCCCAACATACCCCTCCAAATGATACACGAAAGCAACCTAATAAAGACAAAATTCAATATTGTAGTCATTACTGACTGTATGGACACTTACTACAGACACATAATTAAATGGAGATTAATATTTTTGAACTGTTTTTCTTCCATTTTCCTTTCTAAAATTCAGATTTTATTCAGAACATTTTGCTTCACGTAGACTATTCCTCGTATTTCGAATTTTTTACTCTCTTGGGCATATCACTGATTGTGCCTTTAAACCGGTTTCTTGACTCCAGATTTGGGTTTTAAAAAGTAACATCTTCATACACAAATAAAAATGCAATGCAGTAAATCTTAAATTTTCAAAATGTAAACTTAAAGCTAAATGAAATGTACAGGTTCATTTTTGGCATGAGTATAATAAAAAAAATGTAAAAACAGGAATTTTTAAACATACGGTCCCTACCCCAAAATTAAAGGTGGAATTCAAACAAACTTTTATTTTGGTCTAAGGTCATAGTTTTTGAGATGGACTGCATCTCAAAAAACATTGACTGACCGTGTTTATAATCGACAACTCTACCAGGTTGCGAGAGTTAAGGATACATAATATGTTATGCACTCTTTTCATACTGTTTGAAATGAGTGGCTCATCTCCAAAGAACCTAGGACCGGTACGTAACAGTGTAGTAGTCAGGACTGCACTAGATACATGCATTGAGGAGTCATGACTACACTACTTATACATACAATAAGCAATGAATACATTGATGCATGCAGTGAGCAGTCAATACCTACACTAGATGCATGAGTGTGCAGTCATACTTACTCTAATGCATGAAGTGTGTCAGTCAATAACCTACCCTAGATGCAAGAAGTGTGTCAGTTCCAATGGGGATGTTAGATGCCATGCACAAAAACGTGCACTTTACTTGAAATGAAAATTCTTTTGGAGATTGATAAAAAATTCCTTTGTTTCTCGTACAAGTACACAATACATGACAAACTGACTACACCAGCATTCTCAGTACTACCTAGACGATGCAGTCACAGGTAGGGTGTAAATGCCATACAAAGTCTAGCTGTACTTGAAATTGGATATGAATTCCTTTTGGGATCATAGATGATAGAACACAAAAATCCATGTTTTCTCATACAAATACATGTATCACGAAATGGCGTCTAAACCTGCCTGACTACCCAGAGGCTAGATCCACAAGTGAGGGCAGTCAGTTACTACAACAAAATGCATGTTGGGAACAGTCAGTGGACTATACAAGATGCATGTTGGGAGCAGTCAGTGACTACACTAAATGCATGTTGGGAACAGTCATGTGACTACTTGTAAATGCACACACTGAGCATCAGTGACTACACTAGATCCAATGTAAGGCAACAGTCAGGAACTACCTTAAATTGCCACATGAGCAGTCATTGACTACAGTAAATGCACACAGTGAGGCAGTCAGTGACTACAGTAACTGCACCCATGAGCAGTCAGTGACTCACAGTAAATGCACACAATGACAATCAGTGACTGACACTAGATAACATGTTGGGAACATTCATTGACTACAGTAAATGCACACACACTGAGCAGCCAGTGACTAACACTAGATGCA
The DNA here is from genome assembly GCA_023653785.1 of Ophioderma brevispina. Classification (NCBI taxonomy): domain Eukaryota; kingdom Metazoa; phylum Echinodermata; class Ophiuroidea; order Amphilepidida; family Ophiodermatidae; genus Ophioderma; species Ophioderma brevispina. The sequence goes on along the minus strand of JAMKCH010013633.1, from coordinate 321 downwards.
TGTAAGAACATTCGTGACTACATAAATGCACACACGAGCAGTCAGGTGACTACACACAAGAGCATGTAGGAACAGTCAGTGACATTTCAAAACATTTACTGTTTTAATATCTATAAGTATTAACTTTCTTACCTGCACGTAGATTTACTACTTAACAATTTGCATACTTCTGGAAGGATATGCAAGTTCCAGTTTTGAATCCGCTATTCAAAATCCTCCTAAAAATACACATCCTATCATGACTTGGCAACCCGACGTCCTTGACGTCAGACAACCTACACTATACTCCTCGCCCTCATAAACTCGCTCACCTAACCAACG
>JAMKCH010013632.1:0-61660 GCA_023653785.1 Ophioderma brevispina | reverse complement strand
GTGAACTATCAAAATATCAATAGACTCTATCAGCTATCAAAATGGCAAAACACCATTCACTATCACATATCCCAATATATCATGGTTGTTTTGAAAATATCAGACTATTCCCCTATCTTTTAACACACGTCTAACACTTGCATTCTCAAAAAGACCAATCCTGCCCCTTCCTCACAAAGCGTGATCGACCCAAAATTCGCGATTTTTTTCGCGAACTCCTGTGCCTAGATAAAAACCAGACAAAGACCTTGATTCCATGTGTAATTAATGTCATTTCCAGCAATTTTAATTATTTTGTTGTTTTATAATTTATGTTATTATAGAAAAAAAGAATATTTTTATCCCATTTGATCTGTATACCGATAAATATTCAATGAATTTTTGGAAAAATTTGAAAGTATTAAATACAATCCTATCAGGGGTATCGCGGAATGTGTTCCTTTTAGTGTTATTTAAGACTAGTACACTCCCATTTCTTTATTTCAATATAAATTGAGATGGTTTTTGTTAGGGTTCTCGCAAACGCCTTCTATGAGAACCTAAGAGCGGAGAACTTTGAAGGTTCTCACGGTTCTCGCAAAGGTCCTTTTGAGAGAACCTGAATAGGTTCTCGCAGCGCCGACGAATTTCAGGCCTGACCCCAAATTTGCTACCTTTCGATCCGTATTTGGATGAAATATGGAAAAGGGTCAATTTTAGATAAGATAAATTAGGCCACAGGGAACATACGATTTGATTGATACTTCTAACTACCCAGAATAATCTTAAATAGCTAAAACGGCAAGTCTTTCGTACAAATACTCCAGCCTATGCAATATTACATTAATATACCACTTAATTTAACTCATCTGGCTCCATAACAGGTGTGGACTCTATTCAACCATACCGAGGGATGTGGACGTAGAATTTCCCCTAATGTCTGAAAACATGTGAAAAGATTCAAAGTGGTAACTGAAAATGAATCAGAGTGGAGATGAAGTGTCAGTCCGGCTAGTAGAAACGGTCCCCATGAAATTGCTCAAAAGAACAAGGACTAGAATAAAATATGTTGTTTTATTCATATTATTTAGGATCATGTGCGGTTTATATATTTAAAATACCGCAACTTGAAAGAGAGGTGATGAGCTGAATAGAAAAATTTGGCAGGGTTTTGTGCTAATTATGAGTGAGCGCATAGTGTAAGGTTTCATTTGGAAAATAGGAACGGTCAGGGAATGGCTCAAAATAAACAAGGAGTATGTATAAAATAAGTTGTTGGAATTCAATTATTGTGACCATGTGCGGTTTATGTATTAAATACGCGGAACTTGAAAGAGAGATAATGAGATGGAGAGAAATAAAATTTGGGCAGTGTTGTAGTTGCTAATATAATGTTTCTTATAATTGATAAGGATGGTGAAGAATCAATATTAGAGTGTGAATTCATGTCATGGTGAACTCCAGTACTATTAAACTGTAAAAAGCATTGAGATATATTTTAAAATGAAAGAGAATAAATAATTGAATTTTATCATTTGGTTGATCATAGTCGCTGCTCAAAAATGGCATGAAAAGACGTGTCTATTTAGCACAGTGAGAACGTCAACTTCCATGTAAAAAGAATCGTACGAGTAAAGTTGTGTGGAAAGAGAAATGTCTATTATTTAAAAAATAGAAAATTAGTAGAATATTTGTGACTTGAAGTTAAACAGCACCTAATAATCAATAAATGACTATTTCAATTAGGCCCAAGGTCATGACAATACGTCGATCCTGACGTGGACTAATAAATAAATTAGCATGCACAGGATCGGATCTGTGGCTCCTGAAATATCTTGATTGTATCGTAAATTTACGAACTGACAATTGCAAAGACTATGGTCGATTAAGACGTCTGTAAAGTGTTAATACATACTGCAAATCCTCTAATATTCACTCCCATTTTACCCAGATCGACAGCATACGCTGATAGGGAGCGACTATAGAGTTAGCGCTTAATACCAGCTATGAAATGTTTTTTGAACTCGCCAAGTGACCCCATTGGAAACTGTAAAGCAGTGTTTTTTTTGGTGAGCCTCTCTGCTTGGAGCGTTCAAGTCCAAATCACAGTGGACGATTCTCCTCAACGCCAGGTTGACAGGTCCGGGACTCCTCCCGGGGACCTATGACCTATAGAGCTCGCAGTCATCTATGATGTGGTCAGTGGCCCACACTGTGAAAATTTTCTAATTTTAACCAGACTTTACCTTTTAAATTAAGGAAACCCCAATTATTCAATATTCTTCACGCTTTATTACCTATACCTAACATAAAATTACAATTTGGAAAGCAGAAAAGGAAATACACGTGGCGTAAAATAATCTACCATTTTGGAAAAAAGTATTCTACTCTGACCGTTGTTATATTTTCCGTAATTTACGTTCTTTTGGTAACTTACTGTGTTTTTAATGTGGAGAATATGAACTATTAAAATCGTTTTAACCATAAAATGTGTTAAATAACGTTATAAGAAACGTCATTAAAAATGCAAAACCTTAAAAAAAAAAAAACATTTTTAAAATAGTTTAAAACTCTTTTGCCCTCCTTTTGTATTATATTTAGTTTTAATTTTAAAAATGTACACACATTATAGATGTTAATTTTAGCATCTGTGACATAAAGTCATGTATGTAATGGCTATGGTTCTAGGACTTTTAATAATTAGGGTCCTGTTTTCGATCTATGTTAAGGTACCTGTCTTAAGTTTATTCATATTATGATTAAATAATTTGTGACATTAGAATGTGTACATTACCATCTAAAACACAAGTGTATAACCGGTTGAAATCTTTATTTTTTCACTTTCCGCTTGTTTTTTGTTTTTTCTTTTTTTTTTTTTTTGCCTGAAATATAACTTTTTTACAACCATGTCATGTGGTAACGTAAATACAATTATGATGCCATAGCTACAACGTGAAATTTTGGTCAGAGGCATTGTAATAACGTTTTAATGTTGTTGATATTGTTTAAACAAGACAAAAACAACAATAACATTCAAGCTGAGATTTTACTCCGTTTTTTTACGTTCCGCTGCAATGGTTTTGCGGATTTTTACGGCTTCGTTATTTTACGTTCGCACGTTGTGAGTCCAGGCTGCCTAGTCCAAATTCCTGTTTTTTTTACAGGTTTATTTTTAACAGTGAATGGCTCTCTCCACAATCGCAGTCCGGTGAAAGCCCCACACCGATCACGCGCTTTGTACGTCATGCCCCCATCTCTGAAGTCTGCTGAGGTCGACGCCTGCCCTCACCAAGTTCAACAGCCCCCCGGCCTTACAAGATGCAATCTCTACAAACTGCTTTATGTCCATGGCAGAGGACGTCCACCTCTGAGATCATCTGTCATCGGTCATCGATCCAGGAGATCAAACAGGACACCGCACTGCATTAAAACAAAAAAAAAAAAAAAAAAAAAAAAAAAACAAAAAAAAAAAAAACACAACATCATGTACTGGCACCAAAAGCATTCCGTGGAACTTCTGATCCCCGAAGGTTTGGTGGTGGTACTAAGCCGAGCAGGTTCATCCCCCTCTTGGCGGGCTTGATCATCTGAAAGTTGTCCTCCTAAAGGTTTGCAGGACTATGCCAGATAAGAACTGGAAGGTATTCTATAGGCGTCACCAAAAGCAAACCAGCTAACAGTTCATCATTCAGCGCACTCACCACCCGAGCTGCCAAAGCAACAGCCGTTGTATGCAAACGCGCCCGAAACGCCCCCACCCAGCCCCCCTCGAGCCCCCTGAGATCAACACGAGGCCGCGTCTTGGTAGCGGCTGCTTTGGGGTGCTAATTGAAGTAAGGCTGTGGTCCATCATACGCCAAACACCCTAGTGCCAGGCCATGCGGCACTTAAAGTTATTTACGTTTTGTTGGCAGAGGGTACACAGGAATCTCTCCTTTTGCAGTCTTGGAAGTGACTTGGTCATTCATGCCAAATTGACCCTGTGTGACATTAAACCCCCTCCATATTTTAGTCCCCACAACATGTTGTGAGGGACATTGTAATACTGCAGAGAACAGGCATGTATTATTGCATAAAATACTGCAATTTAACGCCGTTAGTTTGTTGATCTTTGTGGTTTACTCACTGATATTACCGCCGAAAGGTTGAAAATTTAGTGGACTTAGTCACTTTCCTATAGCTATTTTAGTTCTTGTTCGCTGTTTGGTTGTTAGAATAAGTGGTCCGGTGCGAATGCGAAATATTCGAAAAAAAATATGGCTAAAATAATCCATGGACCGAATTTTATCAACGGATAGGAACTAATCTATCACATAATAAAGGGCGGTACCGAAACCCAAACTAATCCGTTTCCAACAAAATTGCGAGAACGGAATAATGAGTTCTGATTTTTGCGAACCTTTGGCTGAAAAAGGCCACAACACCTAGTACCTTAGTGAGCGTCAGGAAATGACACAGATGGCAACGGACACTAGTGCAGAAACGCGGGCGTGTGAGAGAGTTTCATGGACCAACTACTGTCATACAGCACCAGGACAGCAAAGAAAAGAAGATAAGATGATAAGTGATGTGTATTTGTCATAAATAAGAATCAAACAAACAATAAAAAAAAGAATACTAACATTATTAATTGAAGCATGGGGGAGCACCAATAAATCAAATTGAATTGCGATTTTTTTTTTAATTTTTTAGTTTTTTGCTTTTTTTAATTCATACAAAAAAAATACAGAAAAATTTAATTGTTGCTATTATGATATAATTCTGACCCTCGCAGGAAGAAAGAGTCCCCCAAAATGTGAAGAGAATCTCGGTAACCCGTTATATCAGGGATTTTAATATGGGCTACTGCACATTGGTAACAAAAATAAAATAGGGAATTTATGCTTTTAAAGGTCCATAAAGGCGAACATGGATGCGTCCCTAATTCTCAATTAATGTCCGCTCGTTAATTATCAGTATGGGAAATTAATTTAGGTGACGAAAATATGAATCGGAAAATTTACACGGCCTCAAATATTAGTAGAAACAAAACCCCCGGAACATTAGAATCGCCCCTGGTAAGACCCATGCCGAGCACAATGCTGAGAGTGGGTCCCTCGGGGATGATCTCTGCAGCATTGCGTTCACTATAAGAAATCACAGGCAGCAGTGAAATGCAATATTGTGGGTGAAAGTGAATAGTGTTTAAAATTAAAGGGCCGCACAAAATATTAAGGAGAGAAAACCCCAGTTGCAGTAGGAACCGCCCTGGCTAGACCCATGCTGAGCTAAATAAACGCCAGCGGGTCCATCGAGGAAGAGCTTTTGGAGGTATTGTTCTAAGTACCTGGGAAGCTACCTTCGCGCGGCAATTCAATCACGTGACAATAGTTCCCGCTACTGGGAATGTAGCCTAAGTTAAAAGACCTATACCCAATCCAATATTACCATTGGGTAAATAATACTATGATAAGGGGAAGAAATACATGTTGCCCGTACAACGGGGGTAAAGAATAATAATAGGAATGGCAAAAACAATAATCTAAATAATAATAATTATACTAAGAGTGGAATAAGGCGAAATTAATCATTCATTAGCTATAATGACTCTCTTGTATTTAATTAAAAATATTAATCCTTTGTATGCCACCTCATTTGCATAAAATTTCGATTCAGTGATCTTTTGACGGAATAAAACCGCAAACCAAGGATACGTTTAAGGGACGAAATTCCCCCTAAAGTCAACTTTCGTGCATAACAAAACAGAAATTCCCTTTAAACCATTAGTATAATAATAATAATAATTAATTGCATGTTTCACAATTTGGTATTTTCAGCCAGAAAGATGCCACCAAAGGACACCCAAGAGGAAAAGGGGCCAACGGGAAGGGGTGGCGATTACTAAGAGCCAAGGCAGGGCATATCAACAGGAAACACCCGGGGAAACACAACGCAAAGCCAATGGGAAGACCCACATGAAGCTTATGGGGGGGCAGCAAAAACATGTACACCACAATTCACAGGTCAGGCGAGCAGCTGGGACAGTTGAGCACGGTGCAAAACCGCCCTGGTATATCAAATCCAGATGAACATAAACCAACAGGCAAACCAGTTGGCAGTGAATAATCAGGTGTTTTTTAACGAATTCAGTGGTTTCGGGCAAGGTCCCAATCACACTGACACAGAATGGGGTTGTGTTGGGGTCACAACCACTAATACCAAACGAGGGCAGGGATTATGGGTTGCGTCAGGCCAAGTCAATGCCACAGGGCTCGACAACCGAGCGTTACTAGCGTTTGTGTCCCGTAAGCATGAGTCCCATACACAACATAAAAGGAGAAGATCTGGAAAGGAGAATATATACACATGGCTACTCTAAAGTGGCTCCGAGTATCCCGATTGATATAACATCGCGAAATCTGCTCCAAGAGGATTTAAAACTGTGGTTCACTCTAATTTTTGCGGTTACGTCGCCACGGGATTTTCGATGTTTGCAATCAGCTCGTCGCGACCCAATAATGACAACAACAAAAATTCAGAAGGAATAGGACGCACGCAGGAGTGGCGGGCGGTCCCTTTTCATCACGTCCCATCCCTCGGTTACAAGGTGTCCCCAATTGGACTCGTGGCAAAAAAAGGACCCGGGAGAATTTCGAATAATACACCTAACCTATCATTTCCTTCGGGTTGCATTCAATAAAGAAAGTATCCAAAAGCTAAAAATGTAGGGTGACTATGGCAATTCGACAAGGCAGTAAAACCGTGACACCTACCACAGTGATCACTTCCTTGGCAATGAAATAGATTCGTCACGACAGTGGTGAGGAGATTCCCGGTGGGAAAAATTATTTCTTTACGAAACATTCTGCAGAATACACTCACCGCAGAGACAAGGTCGTTAACATCAATCCAGTCCCTTATTGGCTCACTGAGTTTCGTTTAGGCAGTTAAGTGTACCAGGGCGGGAGCCTTTTGAGAGCTAATGCTAACAAGTGGGGTCACCGAGGGCAAGCAACAAAATTAGAATCGGGCGAGGGGCACCCAAAGTTAGACATGGCAATGTGGCGAGCATTGTTAGACAGTTTCAATGGGGTGTCGTTATTTGGTGGGAAAAGAAAAACAGAAAATAGTAAAACCCGACATCGGAGTTTTTACAGAGATGCAAGCAGGAAAAAAGGGGTATGGTGCGTATTTTCAAGGACATTGGGTCCAGAAAATGGTCCAAAGAAATCACAAGTGAAAAACATTCTATTGCATTCCTAGAGCGTATCATCAATAGTGGCAATTTTAAATCTCTGGGCGCACAAATGGCTAACAAAACGGGTGGAATTCCTACAGACAACCAATCAGTGGTTAGTGTGGTCAACAAGCAATCATCAGTTGCCCTCATATCTGAACTATTAGAGACGAGAAATGGTTAAATCTTGTCTCAAGCAATATATGTTCAGGGCTTCGCAGTGCCTGGAGGGAATTAAACCATTGCCGATTCATTGTCTCGTTTCCAGATGCAGCGATTTCGGGAGTTGGTTGGAGAAAAACCACCGATAATCAATTGGAGTACTGTTAGAAGAAAAAGAACGGCTAATTATCCAGGGCACAGTCGGAAAATACAACAAACATACGTACGAGAAAAGGCAGAATCATTCCAACATTGAGAAGAAAACACCATCTCCCAAACCTTTTCCCGGCATCTATAAACGATATCGTGCTATACATTGCTTACCTCTCAGCCTCGGGTTCGCACCCACAACGGCTTACAACGTATGTAGCAGGGATTGGATACTTTTACAAAATTAGAGACCTACAGACCCTACTCATCATTCGGATGCGCAACAAATCTTTAGAAGGGTTTCGAAGGGACAGAGGGTTTACACCGGACAGAAGGCGACCAATTACCTTGGAGGTTGCATAGTATACTGCGAGCGTTAAACAGTGTTTGTTCATCTTCATACGAAACCCAATTATATCAAGCGGCATTCTCTTGGCATTGGTGGCTTTCTACGGGTTGGGGAAGGAGGGGAAATAGCCGCGAATTCCAAATCCCACATTCAATGAACAGTCCTTGAAAAGTCCAGATGTCGAAATTCACCCAAGATCGTCAATCGACGCACTTAAGTTTCATCATGTTTTCAAAAAAATAACCTAGGGGGGGGGGGGGCGACCACAATATCATTATTCCTCCAAACAGAAAATCAGAGAAATTTGACCTCAGAGTAACGCCCTAGAATATTATATCGCAGAGAATCTAAGGCAGCGCCCCTGGTTTGTCATTTGATGGTGCCCCTCTGACCACGATATCAGTTTACCGCCAGTGTTAATTAAAGCACTTGACTTTGTGGTTCATAATGAGCATTTAAAACACACTAGTTTAGAATAGGAGCAGCATAACCTCGGCAGCATCACAGGGTATAACAGAGGAAAATATTAGGATAATGGGGAGCGGTTTGGAAATCCAATGTCGTATATGGGGGTAGTATAATGATCACAAAGCTGGTGTTTAGTCGTAATCAAATATAAGGCGGAGGAAGGAAATTGATTAAAACGTAATGATGTTTCAACCTGCCACCACTGCATGCTATATTGTGTTCACAATAGTTTCATTGCAGGGAGTACTGACAAATGTGGGTTAGCGGGATAGTCATATTGCAAGCAGCAACCAAGGTAGCGAAGCACCTTCCCGAGGGGGAGGGAGTACGATTTTGGGTTGGATGAATATTGCGTACAGGTATGTGGAAGGGGAAGGTGGACGCAAAGTAACCGACATGAAACAGCTATTACTAGATAACTTTCGCCACAAGGGCCCCACCACATATCCTTTAGTCCATCTAGGAACAAACGACTTTTCAGAAACAGCATCAAGCATGCACGCCCGAAATTAGATTCGCAGTTTCCGCATGCCGCAAACTTCTCCCAGCCAGCACTTTTTTTTTCAGAGATACTGCAGCGCCCTTTTATTTCGGTTTTGCAAGATTCAAGCGCAGCAAGGGGAGGAAACCTAAACCGCAGTTTAATACGACATGCGGAGACAGGTCCATGCCAAGGGTTTGAGAATCATTACCCACCATCACATCCAGTGGAGCTACCATTTGTTATTTAATTGGGATGCCTGCACCTGAGCGACGATGGATATTCGCAGCTTTGTTATACTCTTTCAGTGGGGCCATCAGCCATTTTTATTACCATCCGGAGGCACCCTGTACTAGGAAAAGAGCTGTGATACTTGCCGCTGTATGGGCCGGCGTTCCCAGGGAATGACGGCGGGGTTGGCCCTCGCGGGGATGGATTGAAATGTTACTACTTTTGGGATTAAAAAGTGGTTCGGCAATCGTCGTTGTCTTTCAAAAATGAGGTTCCACGGGAATAAACAGAAAAAAGGGGGGTGGGTGGGGTAACAATTTAGAAGTTCTATAACACTTTAACCGCCACTCATATTAGGTTGCCTGAATTAAATTATGACCGCTGTCACTCGTGCTTTGTTGCTTGGACAGATAGAAATATGTTAATTAGTGCTTCACTTGTGCTTTTTTGCTTGGACAGCTAGAAATATGTTTATTGGTGCTGTCAACTATAGAAAATCATAATGTGCTTTTTTAATAAAATTTTTTTGGCTTGGACAGCAAAATTGCTTTTTTTACTGCTGGTCACACTCTCGTGTTGTTGGGGTTGCTGGACAGCATTGCGAAAAAGGTTAATGTAAAACCTACCACTCCTGAAATGTTTATGATCGTACGATTATAATAGGTGGAAATATCCCACTATCTATTCCTCCATTAAGCAATTCTTGTTTAGCTGTTTATAAAAAGATACAATATTGTTATATTAAATACCACAGGGGAACACCCAACATGCTGTTGGTTTCCATCAGTATACGGTGTTAAGTGCTTGTTACTGGCTGTTTGCCTGTATGCCTGGCTGTCTATGTTTTCTAGTCCATTATTCACATTTTAGGAAAATATCCAAATGAGCTCATTCCTATCTGTCTGAAAAGAATACAGCACAACATGCTATTTCACTCTATCACCCAATCAGTTTGCAATTCTGCAGCTATGCAGTCAACGTATACAGGATTAAGAAATTATATTCTGCCAGCCAGGCAATTGCATCTCATTGGAATGGGTGAACATGTTGGTGCAGCGTATCTTACCTCGCCTTTCACCAATGAGGTCCCGGGTTCTATTCCTGGAAGGGATTCCTTCTCGATGTTAAGTGTCCTGAAACTCAATTTTTTTTTCAGCATTGACCAAAACATGGCAGGTCTTTTAAGCAAGAGAAATAGAGTCGGAGGATGCATGTGGGAGTTCTGTGAAAATGTCAAGCTTAAAGTTGGTGTACATGCAGTGGCTGGACTTGCATCATTGCAGTTCTAAGACACTAAAAAGGCTGTTTCCCACAGCTGTTTGACCCATGCAGATTGTCTCTTATTTTTAGAGCAATTTAAAGCAATGGCGATACACTTTTGACAACTGATGTAAGTAGGGACATGCAAGAGCTATTATTTCCGCGAAAATCAGAACAATCCATTGCGGGAATTTTGCCATATAGGCCTACAAAGGTCATAATTTGTATGTTATAGCGCCCTCTATATGCCTATTTCCCATAGAAAGACGTGCAAAACTAGATTTTATGAAAAATCATAATTGCCCGCAATGAAATTTCATTAAATTTACACAGAATGTAGGTAGTGGCATAAATACTCCAAATTATTTGTCAAAAGTGTGTCGCCGTAGATATTTTTTGTTTTTTCATTTTGTCATAATAAATGAGACTCTCAAACAGCTGTGTTCCATTACCATGTGTGAGAAAGAAGATGACCAAGACTACCACAACCTGGAGTGCATTCGCAGTCAGTGCAAGAAGTGATGAGTTGAAACATTGAAAAACCCCTTTGCAGGCATCCCCGTACAGCTTTGCAGAAAAAGTGCATTACACGGAAGAAGTGGAATATGTAAAATACGAATGAATGAAGAAAGGAAAGTTGCCAAAAAGAAAAAATGACTGTGTTGCATGAAAGGACAATTTAGAATCTGACATAAGAACTCACTTCATAAGTTTCCAAGTTAAATAACCAAGTTTCCTTTGCTGTTGCTTTTTAGTGTAAATTGTGTACTTAAACTAAGTTCAGAGATGTGGGAGACATCACAATCTTTTACACAACTTTTTTAAATGTGCAAGCAATAGCCTGAAAAAGGAAAGAGGAACTCTTCCTATTTAATCATACATACATATTGTGCTAAAATTATGGTAATTTTGTGCATTTTTCAAACAAAAAATGAAAACACGGCCTTCTTAATTTTTTTCTAAAACCTGGATGTGAAACATATTTATTTTTTACTAAGTACAAGTTAGCTTACCTTATAAATGTCCTAAATGTGTATTTTTTTATCTCTCGGATGAGAAATTGACTCATATGTTCTTGATATAGTAAAGGATAATCCTAACTGAGGAGAGAAACTAATTCATGGAAAGCTAGGGTCACTGGGTCTGTGTATTAAAAAAGTATTTGAAAAAAAACTGTGCCGCGTTATGATTTTAAAGAAGTTGAAGATTTTAAAGAAGTTGAAGGACTTGGTTTTCTAGTTGGGAGTTGCACTTTACTTGGTAAAACATGTATAAAGAAATAGAAATGAATATAATATAAGATTAATGGAGATGTTTTGATGTGTATGCCATTGTAAAAGGTGGAAGATTGCAATTTGCAAAATAATGTGGCAAGAAAACATTTTTATTTACAGAGTTTTACTTAATTTAACAAAACAATTTTGGTATGAAAATACATTTTGATACAAGAAATAGATCAAATCATGAATTTGGTGATGTTATGGTTATTAAAGGGACATTTAGAGATTATTTTGATGGAGAATATGACAAGAATAATGCACAAAAAATGTTTTTTCGGCAAAAAAACATGAAATGGCTGAATAAAAATATGGGATTTCAAATCGCCAAATAAGGTTTATCAATTTTGATACGCTTGGTTTGTAACAAACCTGGCTTTTCGATAAAAAAAGGGTTTAAATAATTTTCAAATCGATAAACCGATTTTAACACTTGGCCCATACACTGCATTTATCAAAAACATACCTTTTCCAATCAGCAAGCCTGGATTTGCAAATTTAAAAACAAAATAACTTTTATAAAATATTTTTTAAGGTTCTAGGTCGAGAATTTTCCAAACCTGGAAATAAATAAACATACCAATCCAAAGGAGTTAAAGGTGCAACGAGAGATTTTGAGGCACCCAAATATTGTGTCGTAATAATACTTTCATATAGATTAGACACTCAATAGATTTCTTACCTTGTGTTTCGCTACAAAAATGTCTTAAAAGTGAGAAAAAACGCGATTTTGATTTGCTTATATTTTAATGTAAAACATAGGCTGAATTTCGTATTTCCTCCTATACGAAATTACAAATTTCACAATTTTTGTATCAAAGAAACATTTCTCAGCTTAATCCTTTCAGATGGGGATATTTTTGATGGAAAGCCTTATATCAGGGCAAAAATCAGTACTTTCAACTTTTTTTTTTTTTTTTTTTTTTTTTGCAAGCCTGGATTTGCAAATTTAAAAACAAAATAACTTTTATAAAATATTTTTTAAGGTTCTCGGTCGAGAATTTTCCAAACCTGGAAATAAATAAACATACCAATCCAAAGGAATTAAGACGTTTAGCTCAGAGAATTCCTTTCTCGCTGCCAAAGACAGCGAAATTTTCAATAAGATTTTTTGCCATTGCATTTCAAATTTTTATTTACACAACTGCTGAAAATATAATGGACTCTAATGTCACTTCATTCAAAATTTTGGGCCTGTCCACACTTTGGAAGAGATAGTTAATTATTCACAAATAAAAGCCAGAAAGAAAAATTTTATGTTACTTCATGGACGTACCATGGTTACTCGCGCATTTTAAATAGCTTTAAATTTAATATGCTACAGTATTAAACATGTTGTTATACGATTATCATCAATTTTCACTAATTACTAAATACTCAAATCCGGAATCTGCGTCGTGGCCTGAATCCTCGAATAATTTGATAATAAATCTAAATGATTACACAGGCCAAGGGAATATAAACATAAACTTGAGTGCCTCTTTCCATAAGTAACATATCAAAATATATATAATTATATATTACTCACCTAGTATACCAAAAAGGTTTGTTTATACACACCCGGAATAATTAAAACTAGCGCGGGTCCCAGGCGCCTTTCGCGATCAATTAGGTTTCCCCGATCAACCTGTCATGATATGGGACCACAGGGTGCGCCGGGGGTTGCATTTGACCTGGAATGATCACTGATGACCTTGTAATGACTTTCAAAATGGATTGGCATCATCAACTCGCCCTTGCCAACAAAGGTTTTCATCCGGATACAACAAAAAGTTTACCAAATTTACCTACCCTCTTACACTTGAATGACCCCTGATGACCTTGTGACCTTTAAGATTGTTGGCATCAACAATCGACACTACCCTCCGAGATCATGTCATACACACAACGTTTACCCATTTGACCTTGTTGACATGACCCCTGATGACTTGTCGTGACCTTTAAATTTTGGCCCATCAACAATCGACCCCGCCCACCCAAGTTTCGTCGGGATTCACCAAGTTACCCATTGGACCTCCTTTGACCCGGATGACCCCTGATGACCTTGTTGTGCCCTTTTAAGATTTTTGGCTCAAAATCAATCCCACCCTCCAGAAGGTTCAGTCCATACACCGTTAAACCCCATTTGACCTAAGTGACCTGAATGGACCCCTGAGGACCTTTGATCCACTAACCAATAAAAACTCGGTTTTCGGACGTCAAGTGTGGGCACCCATCTACCAAGTTTCAGGAACATTTGGACCCCTCCCCCCGTTACGAGAAGAACCAAACGTTTAACCTCAGGGACTTGAAGGACCCCCTTTTAACTGGACCCTGTGGTGGACCTTCAAATTTTCGCATTCAAAAAATTGACCCACCCTCCAAGTTTAATGTCCCATTACACCAATGTTTACCCATTTGGACCTCCTTTGACCTTGAATAACCATAATGACCTTGATCCAATAACCAATACACCTCGGTCTTCGGAGGTCCAAGGGGCACCCACCACAAATTCAGAAAACAAAGACCTACGGTTCTGTACTAGAAATAGACACGGTCCATGTGACCTCTTTTGACCTTGAATGACCCCCCCCCCGATGACCGTTGACCACTAACCAATACACAACTAGGTCTTAGTTCGGTCAAGGGGCACCCACCCCCAAGTTTCAGGACCGGGCGACCCTCGGTCTCGAGAAAAAGAGACGCGGGTCAGACAGACAGACACACTGAACAGAAGGACCACCGGTATTAATATATAGATGTTTTCTTCAAATATAGTCCACACAAATATAAATAGCTCAAATAACAGCGCAAATCAAGTAAAATATATTAAAGTAGGTACTCGAATAAAGTTAAATTATTTGGTCAATTTTAGACTTCAAAATATATAGGTATGCCTCTCAATATATATTGCCCATACTCACTGCCTAGCTGTTAGATGTACTTTCAATGTAGCATGATATGGGACTATAGCTACCTTTGACCATCGCAGTAACAGGGTTCTGTCAGAGTATTGCTTCCAGACTGCGCCCAGCCCTCTGTAATGTGTAATAACACTTAGTGCCTAAGGGGGGGGGTTCCATAGTACCCAAGATTGTTTTCGGCGATTGCCACTCGTGGAAAATTTTTTCGAACTCTATTTTTTGTAATCGGGTAACTTATCGATGCGCTTCTTTCATAAAAAAAATTCTAAAATTTCTTGCCCCTAAAAGAGATAATTAGCTTGGGGGCCCTAGGAACCCCCCCTTAGGCACCAACGGGAGTGTGATTTTAAAAATTAAACAAATTAGCAAACCCATGTTGCCAGAAATTTTTCAACTTAGTATGTTCATAGGCATGAAAAAACAAAATTTAAGTACATAATCAGAAAAAAAAATAATTAACCTTCGTGCTGAAAAAGAAGCGATTCCATCATCGAACGAATGCGCGCCATTGCTGTACAAAACCTTATGGCACCCATATGACTGCCCCCACGAAAAATAGAAGAATGTACAAAATGGTAATGTTTGTTATATTATGAAATGTCCTTCTTAGAGGCAGATATAAAACATCAAAATGATTTGCAATGTGTATGCGGTGGAAGCAAGGTCGCGGAAACATCAAACTACTTTTTGAGCGATTTTGACGCATTTCGAAAACAATGATTGCCCCTAATTTCAAGACGGATAATCCGGAAAATCATTTATATTGCACATGTGGCCTTGTCTTAGGCCCCTCAAAGGTGGTATGAGTTTCCATTGGAAAATTCCATCGGGAAAGGGTTTTGTAGGGGGGGGGGTTCTATGAACACCCCACCCACCATTAGGCACCAACGTGAGTGAAAACCCATTAGGCACTTAGTGTGAATAACACCCATAAAGTCAAGGCAGAGATGATAATAATAGTAATGGACTGGGATCTTGGAGCAAGTCTACACGTCTTCCAATATGGGCAAAGTGTGGCCATACAGCACAGAGATATTCTATGAAAACACATGACCTTCACCCAGTGTACTGCTGATTTTGAAGTGACCACAGTTAGCTATGGTGTGAGCATGTATCTCCAGTCAGTGTAAAATGTGTGAAAAACACACGTCTTCCAGTTGAAGTCTAGAAGTATATTTTACATTTTCTTTGAAACATTGCCGTTACTTTGTCATTTTTGTCCTTGAAAATTCATACATACATCTCATAATAATACAGCAAATTTTCAGGAACGTATCCAATCATTATACCACACAGAAATAAAAACACTGTATTAAAAATAGGACTCCTTTCCAATTTGAGAACAGTGGTTTCTATAGCAGGGTCGCTAAATGCGAAACACGGAAAAAAATTTAGGATTCTATGAGGCCGGAGTTAGTGTTAAAGTTGTCCTAACCACTCTGTTGAGTAAATTGCATCTGGAACATGAATGTTCCACACTTAAAGATGCAACGAGGAGATTTCACATATAGGGCTTCCCGAAAAAAAGAAAAAAAAACCGAAAGTACTGAATTTTTCCCTGATGTAAAGCTTTCATCAAAAATTCCCCATCTGAAAGGATTAAGCTAACAATTGTTTCTTTGGTACAACAATTGTGTAATTGTCTAATTTTCGTATAGGGCAACTACAAAATTCAGCCTATGTTTTATATTGAAATATAAGCAAATCAAAATCACCCTTTTCTCTCTTTCAAGAACATTTCTGTAGCCAAATACTAGGTTAAGATATCCATTGAGTGTCTAATCTATATAAATTACTATTATGACACATATATTGGGGTTGCTCAAAATCTCATCGTTGCACCTTTAATGGTGCACTTCTTACAGTTTATCTTTACTACATATTATTTTTTCACTATGTGTGGCTAACATAAAAGACATTAAAGGATATTTTTTATGCAAGGTACATTTTGGTTAAAAATGGTTATTTGTTTAAATCAATTTTGAGCTGTAAAAGTTTTGAAAATAGTGATTAGTGTGCAGCTTATAGTATCTCTTAGTTGCGAATTGTGTTGAAGTTGTTGGGAATTAATTGATATAAACATGGCAGGCATGGCGCATAACAAAAGGGAATTGATTACAGTAAACAAGCCACGGGGATTAGTAAATATATTTAAGTATTTGAAGCCGGTGGGCCGCATAAGCATCACAACAAACCGCTAGCGTCTAGTGGGTGTACAGCAAACTTTTGAAAAGCTATGGGGTATCCAGCAAACAATATCACAGAATAAACTTGGGAGCAGCTGATGAAGAAACGTAAAAGAGGAGTTGTTTGGAGCAGTTGACGACTTGATTTGAGAGGCCTCAGTGGATGTTTACTAATATGGATGTTGAAAACAACAATGGCCAAACAATAAACTAAGCTGTATCAAAAAAGTCAAGGAGGGGACGGAACCATGGGTTGTCAGGTTCCGAGTCAACATTTCCTGCAGTTGCATTCATCAAGAATATTGGATTATCCCAAAAGCATACTACTCAAAATCATCAAAGAACAAGAAAAGCCTGCTATTTGAACCAAATGGCACATGTATTGCAGAAAATAAAGAAATTAGTGGAATTCTTGATGTGAAAATTTACATGTGAACCATACGGTAAGCAAATGTTGATGCCTCGTGCTGAATAATGTGGTGGGTACAGGTACCAAATGGCAAAAGACTTTCATCATCATGTTGGGTCCAATAAGGATTCATTATAGGGGCTCCGATTGTATTACATTAAACAAACCTAGCCAAGATGACTAGCATGATGAGATGACTGGGGACACATTTGTAAGTGGTTTACTGCACAGTTGATGCCCAACATTTAACGGTCACCAAACTCTTGCGCTTTGTTCAGTAATGTAAAAGCCTATATTAATGGCTTATGTTATGGATTGTTATGTTAAGTTGCCCATACCACACCCATTGCCGCGAAGAACATTACCACCATGTTTTCACGAAGATTAAAATTTCAACAGTGATGACAAGCAACAACTTAATGGGTGCCTGTCGGAACAGCCAGATTTTGTTCAAACATGTCAGTGCTGGGAAAAATCTGAACAAGGTTCTAGCATGCGATGGTGCAATCAGCCTATCACTCCAAGGCTGTAGATAGTATGAATTAAACATCATATATAGATTCCCTGTCATTGATTGGATAAAAGTGGAGGCATAATTCAATCTGCTTCCAGGGAATTGAATAAAAACATAACTTGCCCTGGCGGGAGAGCGGGCATAGTTCAGAACTATGCCGGAACCACCTCTCCGCGTTAAAAGACCTGTCGTACGAACTATTCATCCGTATATGAGTGTACATATTGAAGCTGGTGTATTTGTAAGAGATGAAGCTACGCAGACCATCACATTTTTTACTCGTACTGTCAGTGACTGTGACAGGCCCGTAGCCAGGAATTAATGTATTGGAGGGTGCAGAGGGGGGTGCGGAATTTGCCAGAAGCGGACCTTTGCGCACCACAAACCAATTTTTTTCGGCCCGCTTCGCCGTGACCCCAATTTTCACAGTCGTCTCCAATTCTGAAGACGTGGGGTGGGGGGGGGGGTGGGTTTGGGGTTGGGGGGTGGGGGCGAGTAGTGCGAATGAACATATGCCAACGTTCATAAAAATACAGTCGCGGTTCTCGAAACGCTAAATCCCCCTGGCGGGAGCGGTTTACCAATTTTTAAATAATCAGCTGCAAAGTCATCAAAATCACATTTGTTTAATTTTTCTTTTTTCCAAGTTCTGTTTAACGTTACCCCCCTTTGCCCTTACCCTTTTTCTTGTTACAAACTCTAATTCTGTTAAGGGGAGGTGGGTCAATTTTTTGTTGGATACGGTATTACGCATGGTCGCGGCTATCTGCATATGGGCTGTACGCACGTTCTGCAAATGCATACGCAATGTACGCACGTCCGCGCTTGCATACGAGCATGTACGCGTCCGCGCATGCATCTGCACTGTACGCACGTCAGCTCATGCATAGTGCAGTACGCACGTCCCGCTCATGCCATACGCGCATGTGGCATGTCCACGATGCATACGCGCGTGCATGTGCAATGTCCGCGCATGCATAGCACATTGACGCGCATACGCGTGATGTGGCACACGTTCTCGCATGCATACGTGTATTATGGCCCCAAAAACCATTAAAACCCAAAAAACCCGTTAAACCCAAAAATCCCCTTAACACCAACAACCCCTTAAACCTGGACAACCCACCTGAAAACCACAACAAGCCCCTAAGCCGGACACACTTTAAAACCCGGACAACCCACCTTAAAAACCCGGACCAACCCACCTTAAACCCGCGACAACCCACCTTAAATCCAGACAACACCCCCTTAAACCGGAACAACCCCCATGTGTGCAGGTCTGCGCATGCATACGCTTATCACGTGCACACAAAACCATTCAACCCAAAAATCCCCTTTAAACCAAAAATCCCTTAAACCTGGACAACCCCCTCGCTAAACCTGGACAACCCCCTTTAAATTACCTAGTTGCAACCCACCTAAACCACCAACAAGCCCCCTTAAGCACAGACAACCCCCCCTTAACCCGGACAACCCCTTTAAACCCGGAATTAACCCACCTTAAGTCCAGGACAAACCCCTTTAAAAGCGGAACAACCCCCTTTAAACCTTGGACAACCCACCTTAAACCCCAAAAAACCCACCTTAAAACCCCCCACTCCCCTTAAACCCACAACCCCCCTTTAAAGAGGGACAACCCCCCTAAACCACAACCCCCTAAGCCATATGGATCTTCAGATAGGTTGTAAAGCTGTTGGGTAAAATACCCCAAATTAACTCATTATTTATGCAAATTAGGTACCTATTAGCATATGCAACGCCTGATCTATCAGATGAAGGGCATGGCAGTCGATCCCAACCACCAAGTTATCACAACCCTTATGGGTCTCATGTTATCGCGTTCCACCCCCCCCAAGATTGTGTTGGACGCCGCCTGACGCGCCGCAGCTTGATGAGCAGCATAATTCACCCTTCGGCTTTTCAAGCCAGGGGGTCCATGACAACCCCATTAAACCCCGGACAAGCCCTCCTTTAAAACGGAAAACCCCCTTTACAAACGAGCAACCCACCTTAACCCAAACAATACCCCTTTAAACCCAAACAACCCCCTAAAGATGGACACACCCCCATAAACCCGGACAACCCCCTTAAAGCCCTATGGATCTTCAGATAGTTTGTTCACAAGCTTTTTGGGTAAAAATACCCCCAACTAACTCATTATGCAATTAGGTCCTAATTAGAATATGCCACGCCCATAATCTAATCAGATGCAGGGCATGCAGTCGATGCCCACCTCACCAAAGTTACATCACATAACCCTTATGGGTCTTGTGTTATCGTGTTCACAAGATTGGGTTGGACGCTGCCGCCGCGCCTGGACTGATAGCATTATAATCCCCCTTATGCTTTCAGCCAGGGGGATAACTGATAAAAACAGTTTAATAACACCAGCAATGCGTATTACAATAGGATTAAAGAAATTTAGCACATTTTTTTTGAAGAGCGCCCCATTTTTCAAAAATTTGGAGATTTTTATACGATTGCATTGGTAACTGGATAGTAACTTATGTGAATGGTTAAGCTCGACAATGTCAGTGACACAAAACGAAGGATTTTGTACTAGAATAATATTATCGGGGATCCCCGATAATATACTACGGCTTCTGGAGGAAACGGCCCCTTTCCAATATGGAACATAGGCCGGGAAATAGCGACATGAACGTGTCTAAGCTATTCCATTAGTTGTTTAAATAGTTCAGGCAAGCCAAGTGTAAAGGTTTATTTTCTCGAGAGGTGGCACTATTCATCATGGAGGACATAAAGGTAGCATTTCCAGCTCTGCCGTAAAATCCAATTCTGGGATCCCAATTCTAATTACCAAAAATCGCTGATTTATGATAAAACGCATTTTTGAGCATTTCGTTTGCAGTATAGTTTCCGAGACAATTACCAACGTAAACTGTGCAAAAATACTCAAATTTGAAAATTGGGGGCGGGCCTCTTCAAAAATGTGCTAATCAGGCGGTGCGGTGGCGGCCAAGCCTCATTATTATAGCAACTCACCAATGTCAAAAGAATTACAGCAATACGGGAGTGCAAACCACAAACCAATTTGGGGCTTTGATGTGGGTCGTCGGTCATGGGTGTTCCATTGACCCACATACGACCTCGTCCTCGTTCGTTATTAATACAAAAAAAAATCAGAAAACCCCTTCATTGGAGTTGATTCTTCAACTCCAACGGTTTTGGAATAAGGAAAATATTCCTGAAACATATAAAAAAATCAGAATTTTTCGTCAAGATTTCACTTTACGTTAGTGTTAAACAATAATGGCGAACGTCTGAAATTGGGATATCTTGGCGCTCCCCTGGTGCTAATATTGCTTTAACCGCTGCTTATTGCTTATTCATTTTCATATACCAGCAAGCACAAACCTTACAACAATTTAGGCAAGCGACAAACTTGGTCATCGCAAAAAAAGCGGACCTTCAAAATGAGAAAGCGGACCTTCAACATCAAAAGCAGACCTTGGAATTTTTTTGGGGGGGGGGTGCAACCCCCGCACCCCCCCCCCCTGGCTAGGCCCTGGACTGTGAAATGGCCTGAATGACAGGCATCACAAAGCATTCATGCTTTGACTTCGGATTGTAGATGAGAAAGGAATCAGAGATGCAGCTCATAGTGTATACCAAACGGAGGTAAAATTACACCGTGAAGATATTCAAGGATTATATTTGACACCCATGACGGCCTCTGCAGGCCGTGTAAAAAGTTGCTGAAATTCGGAGTGCGATCATCGAGTCAAGGATTAATGCCCAGGGTTTAATAAAATGCAAGGAAAATTGTACGCATTCTTGTCGACAAAAAAAAATGGCAACGCAAGTCGATTACGGCGATCCCCCAGTTTGGACTCCAACATTCATTCCTCAATCATCCAGGAAAAGGTTGATGCCTATTCTTCACAAAGTTTTGGCCTAGGCTAAGTTACACAAAAGTGTTAAACCAATGATGCACGCCATGACATGGCTATAGGCCTGTGCTGCTGTGCAGTGTGCCACCTCATTCGAAATGTGTTGTATAGTAGTTTTTCACAACTTTATCACAAAATGTTGCTGCTTTTATTTATTGGCATTCTTAAAAAAAATGATAAACAAGCCAAATTTGTTGTGAGCAACGTTACTTCAAACATGGGTAGATTTTGCGAAACGGTAAAACAGGGGAATTGCACCTGGGCATGGTTAGCCATCTCGGCTTAGAATGTTCTTTTGAACCAAATCAGATGACAAAAAATCTATAATTTGGTCTAGAAAACAAATATGGACTGCTTTTTATTCGGGGCATTTGCGTTGAAACTATAGGCCCTCGGTGATCTAGAAACCCAACTATTGCCCCTCGGCTAACGACTCGGGGCATAGTATGGTTTCGAAAACACCTTGGGCCTATAGTTTCAACCATGCCCCTCATAGACAGTCAAGAGTTGTATACTAACCTTTTTAGATCCTATGGTTAGACAAATAATTGGTATAATTTAAATTTCAACATGATTAATTAATTTAATAATGACCCCTGCTATCTTTGTCTAGGGACCCCCCCCCAAGACTTTACCAGTGATCTACTCAAGAGTGAAAAACTATTGGATATTTTGCAGAGAGCTTAAAATGAAGACTAAGTCTGTAGAAAACAGCAGTGTCCAAGATAAATCTTTCAAAAATTTTTTTGGAGCCGTTAATTTAGCTCTCCCAATGATGCCTTTCAATTTTGAATTGATTTTAAAAGATAAGAAGGTTCTCGAAGGATCTAGGTCTCTTTGTTTTGACTAAGAAGGTGGTTAGAAAATTTGCAGAGACAAGGGCAACAAACAAATAAATGCATTACGGATTTTGAGGATGGGGCAATCGTTCATACGATACCTTTAAATGTACCACTGTACAAACTTTGAGATGGTTCTATTAGAATTGTTCATAGGATTCTTGGGGTTAATTCTTTCTGTTTATGATGGTATTAAAAAGAGCAGGCTATACCTTTGTAATAAGGGCGGAACATTAATTCACTTTTTGTTGCTGTGGTGTTACCACCTCCTTTGAATAAGATAGCAAGATGGTTTAAGGATCTTTCAATATTAATATTATTATGAATGAAAAGATGTGCTTTTGGATAAGGGATGTTAGAATTAATTCAACAGCTCTTAATTGATATTTTAATTGGGTCCGCTTCATAGTTATTAACAGGAAAAGATGAGTGGCATCAAATTTTGTGCTCTTCGAGATGAGTAAAAAGATATTATATTATCGAGAAAATATATCTTCACCAAGAATAGTCAGGCTCAAAAGTTTAACAGAAAATGGGATACCTATTCGGCTTTATTTGTTGAAGTTGGTTGTTAACCTAACTGTGTAATTGAATATTATGTATTGTCTTATGTATGTCTTGTATTGATTAAATGTGAATAAATTGTTTTTCCTCTGTGGAAAAAAAAAGAAGATAAATCTTCATTCAATTATGTGTTGTAGTAAATCTCCATATGGACTGTTATGACTAAATATCTGATTTTGTCCTTCTTTGGTCAATTTTGGTCTTATAAGTTATAGGGTATGTTAGGATACTTGTTAAAGACATGCAAAAATTACAATTTTTGATGATCTACTTAGCTGTGTCTGTAGAGATAATAGGAACAAGCACCTTTAATGCTTGACTTGTGGATTAAAATATTTTTATCTTCTATTTATTTTTAAATGTGGGTGACGAAGTCATAGTCCAATTTTTTCACATGTTATCTCCATACAAGGATGCACATCACCACAAACATTGGATTACAAATTTTGAGGCAAATCAGTTGAGCTGTTTGGTTAGTAGAAGCCATTATGTCGAAATTGCTCATAGGACAGTGTGATCAATCACATTTTGGGAATGTTTTTGTTCATGACATAAAAATTAAACATTTCCCAGGCCCTTTACTTTGGTAATGAGAAAATATGAGCTTTCTCCTCATACCAACAAAATCTCTATTTTGATGGGGTAAATGGGGGGGGGGGAGGTAAGATTCCATTTCTATATCAGCTTAAAAATTGTATCTACTTCCTATATATTCCATGTCGCAGATACACTCGATGGAATAGGACACAAAAGTAGTTCTCGATACTTTAATACATGGATATATTATGGGAAGCAAGTAACTAAAAAAGGAGGCGGCTTATTATATTCGACGAAACGAAACAGGCTTAAGTGCACCCATTGGATTACACGCTTTATTTCCGCAGAGTATAAAGTGTACGATCACAGAATAACGCGTGTAATCCAATGGGCGGCACTGAGCCTGTTTCGTTTTCGTCGAATATAATAAGCCAAGGAAGGCTGCCTGGTAAGAATATAAAACCTCCAATTGCATCCAAACACACTTCTAATGTTGGAAGTTCAGATGGCCAAAATTGGGTACTATTTTAACTTAATGTTTCAAATGATAAATAGATAATTTTATCGTAAGGATACTTGTGGCAGTATCTCTAAATTTGCTATATAAAGGGAATATACAATCCTTTACCTCAAATAATATACTTATTGTTATCCGGGGGGGGGGGGGCCACTTTTATTCAAAGTGGATATGATGCATGAACAAGAAACCGCATAAAAAGGGTCTCTTTTTTTTTTCCAACACGATGTACGCGCGTACATTGGATTAGGGTCAAAAACAGCAAAATATGGAAAAAAGGGTATGTTTTTTTTTCCTAACCCTGAAATTGTGATGTCCGCGAGATTCAAAATTAATCAAAAATATTGTAATTTTGAAGTAAAGCAACATGAGCAACGCCAGATAATAAGGGTATATATCCACACAATGCATTGCTTACTTGTTTAGAGGGTGGCAAACTGACAAAAAACTGTCTTATGGTAGCCAAAAACCGACGAAAATGCTTGTTTAGGGTATGTTTTTTTATTAGTCGGTGGAAATACTTGTTTAGGGTGCATTTCGGAAGGTCCAATGTTCCCCGCATCATATCGCACCTTTGAATACAACTGGCCCCCCCCCCCCCCGGGATTGTTATGCTTAACAAATTCTTAGTTCAAGGAATATATGAAATTCATGGTGTCAAATATCAAAGGAATGTGGTGTACAATTAAGATTATTTACAATGACGGTGTAAAAGAGAGTGCCCTCAACCTTTTCCCAATTATGTTTTGTTGTCGGACATCCTACCTTTTTCCTTTCCGCTTTGTTTACATTAATACTGTGGTTTCGTCCACATCACAGAGTATTCTCCTCTAGCAAGACTAGATCTTTGGTGAGTTTTCCCTTTATTTTATTGCTTCTTTTTACATTCAGGTGTCCAGGAGGTTCCTAATTGGCTTTCTGATCAACGCACATAAGATAGTATTAGAGGTGAACGAGAGATTTTTTCACATATCATGTGTACCTAAAAAAGTTGAAAGATACTGATTTTTGCCCTGATATAAGCTTTCCTACCTTCCATTCCATCAAAAATATCCCCATCTGAAAAAGGATAGCTGAGAAATGTTCTTGATACAAAATTGTGAAATTTGTAATTTTGTATATGGAGCAAAGACGCAATTCAGCCATGTTTTTAATTGAAAAATAAGCAAATTTTTCAAAATCGCGGTTTTTTCTCACTTTTAAGACATTTTGTGTAAAAACCACACGGTAAGAAATCCTATTGAGTGTCTAATCATATGAATTATTATTTCGACACAATATTTGGTGGCCCAAATCTCTCGTTGCACACCTTTAATAGAAGAACTTCACAATCATCGACTAAAGGTATTTCAACTATGCTGCACAACTATACGAGGAAGCACACCAGCAGAGTGGGTACGACTTATACCCAACCCACCACTTCAACAAGGTCCCAAACAAACCAGACATAATATCACATGGTTCAATCCCCCTTCAGTGAAAACATAACCTATGTCGGGAAGAAATTTCTTACTATTGACAAAATGCTTCCCCTGGACACCAGCTCTGTAAGATTTTAAACTGCAACACAGTCAAAACCAGCTACAGCTGTAGCCTAAGCCAATGTGCATCATGAATCATTTCTGTTCACAACAATCAACCCCTAGCAACTAAAAAACAGCACACACGTGAAAATGCATGACTGTGTTGTTTTTTTTGTCATTTAACGAAATCTGATTTTTGTTTGGGGGGGGGGGGGTAATTCCCTTCTTGACATTTTGTCTATTCCCCCCAAAATTGATACCATATTGAAGATAGTGAAACCTCAATATGCAGCGGGGAATGTCCATGATGGTGATGTCATGGGTATACATGTTGAAAGTGGCAGTAAAACTGCTTAACATTCCAGGTTTGACGGAAGAGAGTTCAGGTTCATGATGACAAGTCAAAAGTTAGGGTGCAACAGCATGAAGCTTCATTTTAGCAGACCCTCTACTTGACCATTCTACGCAGAGTAAGATGCCAATAAAGTATGCCAAGCAGCTGAATAGCAGCCATGTCCAACTTGCAAAGATGAAGGTCACCCTGATCTGTAAAAACATCAGGAACTCTCGGCATTAAGTTGATTCACAAACCTGTTATCCGATTTATTCATTTTTTAGGGGTCATGCCAGATTTAAAAGGCACGCAATGGTTTCTGTAGGCTCAGCAGGTCTTAATATTGGCCTTTGGTCAGCAGTTTCTTATCAAGTTTGATGATTATAGTCATGAATTTGTGGATGAGGAATTTATACATTTGCAAAGAATGCCCCTTTAATTGGCCCAGTGACCTTTGACCCAAATCTTGGAACCACCCATAAGGGCCTCGGGTCAGCAGTTCTTCTTACCACGTCCCAGTGATTACAGCTATCGATTTGTGGTGCAAGAAGGATTTATAGATTTTCAACAAAAGAAAAAAAAAAAAGAAAAAGAATAAAAAAGAAAAAAACAACAAAAAAATGCCCCTTTAATCAGCGTGTGACCTTGCCCCAAATTGGGTGAACCCCTCGAACCTTGGTCAGTGTTTCTTCTGAACATATATGGTACTTATACAATTGATTTGTGGCACAAAAGAATTTATATATTTTCAAAAATGCTCCTTTACTTGGACACACGTGACCTTTTACCTAAATCTGTGACACCCCTATGTGCCTTGGGCAGTGGTTATTCTGAACTGAATTGGCATTTGGCAGTATTAACACACAACATATAGAGTCCACACACTACCAGAACAATATCACTGCATACTAGGTCAGCTGGCTAAAAAACAACCAACATTTTGTAAGTGAATGCTACTATTGTGAAAACAGAGCTAACCGTCGCCACATACCTATAAAATCTCATGCATTCCGCCAGATCCATTTTAAAAACCCACAGTCAATTTTTGCAATGCAAAAACTCTACATTAGTTCTCCCCAACCCAGCCCCTCTTTGTTTGTCATCCTAGTCCTTGTGGTTTAAGAATTTCACGCTCGCCGTCCAGTGCATTGGTGTGAGATAGTTGGTGATTATTTTTCTTTTCAAGAAGATAGACCTGGCGTACGATGGATAATCTGAAGGGGCTGTTTCATCAGGGCGTACTTTGGGCGGTGTTGGTCCACTTTTGGGTGAAAGAAAACACACCAGAAATCCAGAGATTATTGTTGGAGTCAGACCGGCATCAAGAAATTTAGACCTCGCAGAAAGGGTTGTTTGTTGGATGGTTCTGTTAGACCAAAACACATGGTACACCTAATAGATCCCCCACCCCATGCCCTTGTGAGAATTATTATTCCTGATCATTTTGGATGCTATGAGTCACGTTTGGGTGGGCACAGATAACACGCAATTGAAGACTTGGTGAGGGAAGTAGCCCCAACAAATTTAGGAGAGCATTAGCCATATGGTTCAAAACTCAGTGGCTCACTAGCTCTGCGACTAGTCGTAGGATCAGTTAACCATTCGTAGCTTCCACCAATTGTTCGCAGGCCACAAACTGTACGTGGCTCTGTTTTTCACAAAGACCTCAACTGACTGCATCCAACGACTGTTTTGTAGACCTGTGTAAACACCCTTAGGTGTTCGTACGTTCTATAGTTTTTGTGGTAATTTGCATAATGATTGGAAGGCTTGGTAAGTATTAATAAATCCCGCATTATCCACCGTTCAAAATGAATTCCACTTTTTCGGCTTGTAGAATAAGAAAAGCACATCAGCTTTTGCTTTGAAAGGGTCATCCAGGATCGGACCAACCCATTGGACATATGCAATGACCAACATGTATAGAATTTACAGGACTAAAGGTTCGTTTCATACTACGCTGTCACTGCGCAGTTGCAGTGCCGATATATCGATCACTTGCTGCGGCAACTCACTAACCTGCTGCAAGCGCGTTAAAATAAATTTAACTCGGTTTCAGTACCGCAATGCAGTATACTGACAGAGACCGCTTCGAGTACTGCAACTTCCGAACGCACGTTGTCAGTGTAGTATGAACGAACCTTTACACAGAGAGGTTGTGATGCCCCCTATAATAAGACTTGTTTGGAGACAGTTAGTAAACCACCAACTTTCAACCACTGCAAGAGAAGTTAGGAAAACCAGTGAGGATTCCATTGAATTGCTGGATTCCCAGGTGCCGTCAGTGCAGTCAACTGCACTCATGTCAATCTACAAGGTTGAGTAGACCCTTTCTTTTAAAAAAGGTCCTTTGTTGGGTACTTGTTTATTAAGTACAGGGCCTACACACGCTAAAACATATGCCAGAGGGAACCTTCCTAAGAAATGTTGTTTGCTCAAATCCAAGTAGCGTCTGCTTTAGGACACTTGTTTCGCTGAAGGGGTAGCAACGGATCCTGAAAAGATCAAAGCTATTACAGAATGGCCCACCCCTACAAACATTACTGACTAAGAATTTTCTGGGTACATGTTCTTATTACAGAAAGATATTACAGGGTTCAGTCAGGATTGCCAAACTCTTCACGTTCTCACCGAGAAAAACAGTACTTCCTGGAATGAAGATGCCGAGAAGGCATTTCAAGCACTCAAAGATAAACTAGTCTCTAGCCCAATCCTTGCTTACCCTATGATGTAGATGAATACATTTTTGGATTGTGATGCTAGTGGCACAGGAATTAGGGCCGTTTTGTCAAAAAAACAGAATGGTGTAGAATGGGTGTTGCTTATTTTAGCAAGACTCTGAACACGGCAGAACGCAATATTGTGTACTCGGAGAGAATTGTCAGCCTTGTCGCCTGTTAATCACTTCAACCACTTCCAAGTCATAAATAAGTTCTTAGTCTTTGTACAGATAATGGCGCATTGCGATGGGTTGTTAATTAAAAACCCTGAACCCAGTGTCTCGTTGGCCCTTGAAATTTAGTACCTATGTTTTTTGGACATTGAACACCGTCCAGGTCGTTTCCACGGCATGTCGATGGTCTTTCTCTAGGCCTTAGTTAAATCAAAATCATCGGTACCCACCGGAGGCGCTTCAATAACTTCTTTTAATTTCACATGGCCTGTCCTGGCGCTTATCGATCAAGTGTTTTTTTTTGGTTATTTCAGGATTTTAGCAAAATCTCTTTCGAGTTCAATTAAAACGGAAGGTCCAGCACCAGAAGGGTACAGAAGGGGCAATAATGGCAATCATGACCAAGCAGAGGATCTGAAAAAAGCGGTAAGTGATGTGTATTGGGGAGCTTCTTTGAGGGAGGCCTCCAAGAGATATGATATCCCTCGAAGTACCATAAGTGATAAGGTAAGCTAATCAATATACTTTGTGAACTTTAAAATATTTCTACTTAAAGGTGCATTTTGTGATATAGCATCTTAATTTTTTTTTGCGGGGGGTTCACTAGATATCCTCGAGAAAGGGTTAATTAACCAAATTTCAGTTGATTCTTTGATAGTGTTTTTGATGTTATGCACAAATGCTCATATCACATGCCCCATAGGCCGGTGTGTTGGATTTCAGTGTGTTTACATACATAAAATACAAAATTACAAAATGTTTTAGAAAAGATCGAATATGCATGTTAAGATTAAGCACACATGCCAACGGTTCAGGTGATGTAAAAATCTCAATTTTTTTAAGTGGGTCTAGGGGGCGAGGCTGTGCATCACGAAATGCTCTTTTAATTTGTTGTTAACTTGTTATAAATAGAAGTCTATGTAATTATCACCATTAGGCGACAAAAATAAACCCTGTTTTACGGGCCCGACCAACCCTGATTTTTCAGTTTTGCAGAATTTTTTTTTTTTTAGTTTTTCCCAAAATCATGCAAAATCAGCCTATTTTTAGCCCAAATTTATCAATTTCGGCAATTTTTTTTAGAAAATTTGTTTGTAAAAATGTTTCATTTTTTATCTTGATTTTTCAGATTTGGGGCTATTTTAGGCCAATTTTGAGCTCCAGAAAAGAAAAAAAAAAGAAAAAATTCGCCCAACCGACCGACCCTACTCGAAAGGTCCGCTCGCCCGTAAAACAGGGTTTTCTTTTTTCGTCGCCTTATCTAACAATGTTCTTTGAAGCTATTTACATGTAATAACAACATAGAATAGTAATTACTTTGTTAGAATAGAGCAGGGGTTCTCAACAGGCGGCCCGCGGGCCAGATCCGGCCCGCGAAGCTTTGGTGGTTGGCCCTTGAACAGTTTTGAAATATACAGCAAACATAGCAAAAGAGGGTGCATCTGGCCCGCGAGCATGAATATTTTGAAGGGTATACAGCCCGCCATGGCCCGCGAGCCAAATTAGTTGAGAACCCCTGGAATAGAGTACTTTAAGATTTAGTTATATGTGTCTATCTTACATGTAGAATAGAAAATTACATATTGGATTGTGATGCTAGTGGCACAGGAAATGGGGCCATTTTGTCACAAAAACAGAATGGTGTAGAACGGGTGGTTGCTTATTTTAGTAAGACCCTGAACAAGGCAGAACGCGGAGAGAATTGTTAGCAATGTTCAAAGCTTTCGGCCAGGTGACAAAGTATAGTACTTCAGACCTCGTAAGAAGGTGGGTCTCGACCAGAAACTACAAAAGTTTTGGGAGGGCCTTATGATCATGATCAAAAGACTAAGCCACTACATGTACCGTATTAGTAATGACCCTAAAGACACTAAGAAGGCATTAGTAGTACACGTGAGTAAACTCAAGCCATTTCTGACACAAGAAAGCACTGAAGACAGTTCTTCCAATGAGCCATGCAATGGTCTTTCTGCAAAGGACCTTAACAATTCACTGAAAACATCCACCAATAACTCCTCTAACATGTTTCACTCCCGTACCTGCAGCGGTCGACAAATAAAACATCCACAGTGGTATGGTATTCCAAATTAAATGAAGGATAGACCCCGATTCAAGTATAGATAAAAATATTTCTGAGTCTGAGCCAGAGTGAATAACGCCAAGTCTAGATTTTTTTGGTTCCATATTCCAACTTAGCCGAACACCAACTCAAACCACTCAACTCAAGATTGAACAATCAATCCTCCTGAAGAATAAGAACGGCTGCTCCTATATATAAATCTGTAAGATTTAAAAAAAGATTTGTGCACAAAATTGGTTTTTGGGTAGAATACGGATCAAAGCTTGACTGTGTTGTTTGGTAATTTTGAAGTTTAGAAAATTTTATTTTATTTTGGAGATGATTTCATTCTAGCATGTATTCTTGGTGCACAAACTTGGTTGTTTGAAAACAAAATTCCACCCCTATTGTTAAGTCTTCAGAATCAATTTAGCAAGTAGCATGACCTTGTTGACCCCTTTCTATCCTAACTCCCACCTTGTACACGGTTACTCCTTTTTCCTCCCTTTCCTGTTCTTTACCCTCCCATGCTTGTTATCTCCCCCTTACAGAATGTCTCGCCATACCAGGCCCTGCAACATTGACTTCAAGCCACTTTTTGAGTGTGGAGTCCTCGGTTGTAATTACCGAACAAACAGTAAAGAAACATCAAACGTCATGCAAGGTGCATGCATGCGCCCCGGTATTACTGTGGCCATTGTGGCCAAGGTCCTTTTTTCTCTCGAGTAAAGACCCACCACCATGAAGTCACCTGCTGGCTAAACCCACAATGGCTGAAAGAAGAGGTGAGCAAAGGGAATCAAAGGATGAGATGACTACAGGTACCACCAAAGAAGAGGACCCGCTCAGTCTCATGATACCCGACACCCTGGGACTGGACGAATTAGATTTGATTATCTATCGCCGATTATGTCCCCCTTAGATCAACGCGCGGACAGCGCTCCCCCGCATGCCTTGTGCTCCCTCAACACAAAACCGCTCCACACTTTCCCCCCCTAAAGCACACCACGCCCCAGCAACATGCCCTGACCCAGCTCTCTGTGAGTCCACACCTTTCCCCCCCCCCATAATGCCCATCTATCCCATGGAGCATATTCTACCCCCTCTCTTATATTCTTTCATCGCCCTCTTTGATGTCCATGCAATTAGATCCTATGCCACTACCCATGTGCTGTTTCAATAGGTTTTGATTGTATCACTAAATAAATTCTCAGTGTTTTCGTTATAAATCACTATCTGAACCCCATTGTCCAGAGACAACATACTTTTCTCAAGGACATGGCTGATACCATTAGGAAGATAGAAAAGATCCTACTCTTCCTGAAATTGTGATCTAGCCAGTATTTGCATACAGATGCCAAGACAGTAGGTAATAAAAGGATGCCATGATAGTACGTCTCTACACAGATTTCTGCCACAGAAGCAGAGTGGAGAGAGGCATAGGTTAATGCTGTGTGGCCCCATGTTAAGCAACATCAAAGATAGGCATTCCAATCAGCCATGCCAACATCGTGTAACTGCCTCCCACGAAACATAAGTAAGGCAGGCTCAGTCTAACTCTAAAAAATACTTCAATTTTAAACTGGCAACGTTTTCTGGGGAATAAGAGCGGAAAAGTCTAAAATATGCAAAGTATGACCTTTGACCTACAGACCTGTCTTCAACCGCACAAGTAGCAGTAGATACTAAGGTCCTGTGGGGCAAGTGTCGTCTAGCTCGGGTCAGGGGTCTGATCGTTACAGGTGGGAGACAGACAGACAACAGATTTCATTATGACAAAATCCCCCATGCCCTTTCGGTCCAGGGGATAAAAATTTGTGCATAGCTTCGGCCAATTGCTTGTATTTCTTGATAACTTTTCGGGAGGTTCGGTTTCTACATTTAGACACTCTCAGAGAGAGTGAAAATTGCGATAAAGAGTATAGATGTTTTGAAATGAATTGTGGGTTTGATATACATCTTTACTACCCATAACACCTGTGGGTTTATTTTAAAAGTATGGTAATCATTCGAAAAACATTAGCATATATGCGGTCATTTAAAAGAAATTTTTACATTTGAAGGGAACTGTTTTTGTTTTTTTCTGGCAACTCGGGTGATTCAACACATCATCATCCCCAAAAGCACAGTTCAGCATTGTATTATGATTGTACAGTAACTACGCAACTGCGACTGCCAGAACACGGTGGTTTGGTTGTCATTGCTAAAAATGGCATCGATTTCAAGACTGAGTGAAGCATGGTAGAAATGTACTGTTGATAATTGGAAATTCACACGACTTTTGCGATGCCTCAATGCCGGGTTTTTGGTTATGGTAGTCACAGTGGAGATTGGGATGAAGACGGTAAATGTGTGTCTTTTGTGCTTCCTGAAAGATTGAGAAATTGCCAAGAAATGGTTGGTTCTATGCTGCTGCCAAATGAAGAAGGGAAACAACATTGAAAAGTATAACTTTACATCCAATGACCGGATTTATTCCTGGCATTTCAAGCAAGAGGACTATGAATATGATAGCTAAACTGAACTCCTACTAACATATGGGAAGTTGTCAAAGCCACCACAACCAAAGTTTTTCAGACAACTGCTATTCCTACACTGAACATGCCACAAGAGACCACACAAACTCCTCACTACAATTCAGTAGAGAGGATTGCATCTCTGAATAGAAAAAGAGTAATACATTATCATGATTAAATAAATAAAAGGCATTCCCCTTTGCTACGTTTACAAATTTCGCATCCCTCCAAGGCTGATTGTATTAAATTTGGGGTAGTTCCCTTCCTGTGAAAAAATGGAACATTTTCCCAAAAATTTATGCCAGTTAAAATTTCTTTCAGATATTTGAGATAGTGAACCTTTTAAAACAGCAAACGGAACTTAAGCTTGGAATTCGAAAAAATTCAAAGGTGGCAAAACAAAGTCATGAAAAGGACATTAAAAGTTACAAGGAAGTAGAAGAGTTAAAAAGGGAAAATGCACAGTTACGTGAGAAAGTGCTGAAGGTAACTGAACATAATGATGAAATTATGGAAGAAAATGAGCGGCTGTCTGAAGCGTTAATAACAAAACAATTAACTTTTACGATACTGAAAAAAGATGTTATTTTCCTTGGGTCCATACATGCATCTGGAATCTTATTTCTAAGCATGTTTCCTTTGCCAAGCATTAGTGATGTGATCAAAATAGTGCTAGACATGCTAAATATTTTGTACGATAGGCTGCCATCTGAAGCCACTGACACTGTAAGGAACATGAACAATGAGAGAACTCTGTCGCACAGATTCAGGTCACCACTTTTGTTCCAAAAATGAACACTACGCTGGCAACGGATGAAAAGCCAAAAAAGGGGGAAATATACAGCTGAAGACGGTGAATCATATCTGCTTGGCATGCGACAAATCTGATATCACAGGTAGCCTCGTCTGTCATCAACATCTGAATCACAGGTAGACTCTTCTGTCATCAACATCTGATATCACAGGTAGACTCATCTGTCATCAACATCTGATATCACAGGTAGACTCATCTGTCATCACATCTGACATCACAGGTAGACTCATCTGTCATCAACATCTGAATCACAGGTAGACTCATCTGTCATCAACATCCGAATCACAGGTAGACTCATCTGTCATCACATCTGATATCACAGGTAGACTCTTCTGTCACCAACATACGAATCACAGGTGGACTCATCTGGCATCAATATCTGATATCACAGGTAGACTCATCTGTCATCAACATCTGAATCACAGGTAGACTCATCTGTCATCAACATCCGAATCACAGGTAGACTCATCTGTCATCACATCTGAATCACAGGTAGACTCAGAAAATGTTTGCCAAGTATTGGACTTGTTTCCTTCTTCTTCTGGTGTCGTTATCTGCATCTTCTGACTTATTTGGTGAAAGAACTGGTTGTCCCTTCAAGCGTAAGACGGTGGGGAGTAATAGGCCGCGATACGTTTGCGATTTAACCATCTTTCCGTGCTGCAACGCTGGGGATAACTTACTTCATTCACTAAAATTTAAGAAATATTATGTAAACCAGGAAAGCTGTATCCCCCAAATGAAAAGATTGCTACATTATTTAGAAAAATGAATAAAACGTCAACTCAATTTACTTCCAGAATGTCAGTGACCAATATGTACACGTAAACTGAATCGAACAATAGAGCTAATTATATTCAACAATCAACCTAAAACATTTCGGATCTTTTTCTCATCAGGGTATGCAGGTCCATTGTTACTGCCCACACTGGTGAAAAGATTTCAAGCTATCTCAGGTGTTATTACCTCCCTGTATTGAGCTCTAGTATCTGTTCATAACATAAAGGGCAACATACTCACCTCGCTCATGATTAACTAAGTCGCTGAATACCATTGGCTTTCTTGGTAAATTGAATAGAAATGGGGTTTAAAGACAATAACTTGTGGATTTAGGTTATGCACAAATTAGGTCAGCCCTGGCCATGGGCTTTTCTTTCATGAATGTGCCCTTTACATTTCTTTTCAAAAAATAATTATTAATCATATGGTCAAAGTTAAGGGAACACACAGTAGAATCTCAAGATTTCTTTTATCGCGAACGAGGAAAGAACTCACGCCTATGCAGCAAGGACATAACATTCGAAATCTGTTCAACTGCCTGCACAATAACAATGGACCAGATGTAAAAGAATGTGAAGTGTGTTCCAGGCCGATTATTGAGTATCATTAGCCCAATTGTTCGCTTGAGCATGTTGAGGTTATGTATAGCCATTGGTCACTGATATTCTAGAAATAAGTTGAGTTGGCATTTTATTCATTTTTCTAAATAATGTGCACCCCTTTCATGTGGGGACAAAGCTTTTCCTGGTTAAATTAATATTGTTTTAATTTTAGTGAAGGAAATAAGTAATCCCCAGGTCTGGAGCACGAATATTTAATTAAAAGGCCAACATTGTATCATGTACCATAGCCTATAAGTGCCTCCAGGTCATTATTGTCTTCAGATGCCTTGGTGAGTGGTCGGCTATTGAGTATGCCTTCAACTTCACAAAACCAAGTGTGTATATTGTCATCGGCGAGTATTTGCTCCCGTACAACTGAACACAACACCTTCCTGATTGAGCGAATCTGATGCTCCCATACACCACCATGTACATTGATCATTAAGGTGATGTTTCTGTGAAGGTGTTGTTCATGGATTTGTGTTTAGTTTAGCTTGGTAATTTCGGCACAAAGCTCTCTTTCTGCACCTACCATGTTGGTGCCGTTGTATGACCTTATCAGCTTGACTTGACCTCACTGAGCCATGAATCTTCATATAACATTGATGCAGGCTGACGTGTCTAGTGAGTCAGCTTTTTCAATATGAATGTCCCGGGTTGATAAACAAGTGAAAATCACTCCATGTCTCTTCACAGAAGATCTCCCTACCTTAACGTAGAACGGTCCAAAGTTGTCTATCTCCACATTGTTAAAGGGAGGCAGGTTTGCTTGCACACGTTCAGCAGGTAGATCTGCCATCTGTTGTTCAACAACCTTTGCTCTCTGCTTTCTACATATTACACATTTACAGATTACTTGATCTTGGTTGATTGAACTGCTTTCTACATATTACACATTTACTGATTACTTGATCTTGGTTGGTTTATCTTGAATCCGAAGGTATCTGTTTCGGCTGACCATAAGACCCCCAACACCTTTCCAGCACTACATGTGGTCTAACAGGGGCTGGAGGAGATGGATGTCACTCGGCAATTATACCCATCATCCTCCAAGTCAAAGAAACAAGACGAAAGGTGGCTACATACGCATTCCTTGATGACGGCAGTGATGCTGTCTTTTGCACAGATAGACTCCGTCGATAGCTTAAAGTCAAAGGCAGAAGATCAAAGCTTTGTGTACGCACCATAACTGAAGTCTTGTCAAAAGCATCGTCATCAGTGGACTTGAGATATCAGATATGGGACAAAAGAACGTAATGCCCCTCCCTGAAGTCTATACACAAGATGTAATTCCAGCTGATAAGGAAGATGCTGTCACACAGAAGTTCAAAAATGGCCTTACTTGGCTACAGAAGTCCAACTTCCACCCATCATAGAAGGCGAGGATGTACATGTAGGCCTCCTTATTGCCAATAATGCACCCAAACTCATGGAGCCATTAAAGGTCATCAATAGCCAGAAAGATGGGCCCTATGCCGGTGAGACTATGCTTGCATGGATGGGCAGTTTATGGGCTTCCTAGGAGACCATCTTCATCTGCAACAAACAGATCAACGCCAAGCATGTCAATGAATAGAATCCTGGTGAAACCTGATCTTGAACAACAATTCGTAAACATGTACAACCAGGATTTCAGTGAGAGGACGGTTGAAGACATCCATCAGAAGTCTCGTTAGGATCAAAGATTTTTAGATCTTGCTGGAGAAACGATCAAGAAGGTGAACGGGCATTATGAGATCAGCCTCTACGAAACACAGAGGTGAAATTTCCCATCAACAGATGTCTAGCAGAGCACAGAGTGTCGCATCTGAAAGCAAAGTTCAAGAAGAACCTTCGGTTCTGTGGAGAATATGTGGCTGCTATGAAGGATACAATAAATAAAGGGTTCGTCGAAGAGGTACCAGAAGAAGATTTGGACAGAGATGATGGCAAAATATGGTATATTCCACACCACGGAGTGTATCATCCTCAGAAGGGCAAGCTACGTATTGTTTTTGACTGTGCGGCCTCCTGCTACGTCCAAATCAGGTACAATGCACTTCAAATATCCCATCAAAAGAAGAGCCCCATACTCTCTCAGCTCAGAGTTCTATTGAGATTCAAAAAAGAGCTTGTAGCAGTAACAGCTGATATTGAAGGCATGTTTAACCAAGTACATGTGCCTGTGCAAGAACAAGGTTCCTGTGGTGGCCTGACGGTGATGCTTCTCAGCCACTAAGAGTAGAGGATGAAGACCCATCTCTTCGGAGCAACATCTTCACCTTCATGCACAAATTATGCACTGAGACGTGTAACTGACGACTGCAAAGGGAAGTATGTAGCAGATACCATACGTGACAATTGTTGTCGGGGGTTTAAAAACTGTTAACATTCATAGCCTGGTTCCTCCATCAGTCACGGTGCTGCTACTGATCAATCAACTACTCATCAATAATCAATTATATGGGCCTAAACAAGGAGGGCAGCAGACTATGGCCTATAGGACAACAACTGGCCAGAGGATGATGGACATGCCTGCTGACTAACACACTTTAAATTTAATAAAAGACTAAAGGTTACACACCACTAACTCACTTATACACAGTAGCCTATGGGAAAAATGGCAACTTTGAGCATGTTTCTTTCACATTTAAATACAACAACATCACCCCAAAGTACAAGCTGAAATCACCAATAACCAAATTTTGAACATATGATGACCAGAAAAAGTTTAGTTATGAAGTTTGAGAAAACATACCAATCTACCATGTCAATCATGAAATTTCATCACTTTCTTAATATAACTAGTGCATTTTCAGACATTTTAAAGCACTTTTTCCAGATGCCATGCAAGAAAGTAGTCCAACCAAGATTTTTGATCCTTACGGCAGCCAGGTTAGTGGTGCATAACCTAAAAAGTGGCACTTAGAACTATCCTTCCTATAGTGAAACCTCAATATGCAGCCAGGAAATGTGCATGTGGGGATGTCATGGGCATACACGTGGAACGTGCAGTAAAACTGATGAACATTCCAGGTTTGATGGAAGGGAAGATAAGTTCAGGTTTATAATGACAAGTCAAAAGTTGGGGTGCAACAGCATGAAGCTTAATTTAGCAGACACTCTACTTGACCATCCTACGCAGAGTAAGATGTGCATTAATATTCCAGCAGCTTAATTAGCGCCATGGTCCACACTTGCAAGACACAGGTCAACCCTGAATGAGCTTACAAAACATCACAGGAACTCCAGTATATAGTTGATGCACAACTTGTTTATCCAAATACCCAATTTATTCATTTTGAGGTGTCATGGCGGATTTTTAACAAAACAAAATTGAAGTGAATGCTACAATTGCAAGACTAAAAAGATTTCTCTCAGTCACACTATCTCAGGTCACACCCACATAGCAATCTGTAGGGGTCGGGATTTTTTTTTTTTTTTTTCTTTTGTTGTTGATTTCACCAACAGAAGAGGGGCATCTTTCTTATATAACACAGAAAACCTCTCAGCATTTTTGATCATCAGGATAGCAATTGTTGACCAACATCCACATATTTAAGCCTGCCCGTAGCAAGATTGAGTTAGTTTTTGCCTTCTTGAAAGAGATACCAAATTATTGTTCAACTCACTTGCCCCAAGGTCCAACTTGCGAAGAAGCGGCCAACCCTGATGCTGTCTAACATCAGGAACTCGAGTGTAACCTCGATTACTCAGCCAGGAAATGTCCATTGGGGATGTCTGT
This sequence comes from Ophioderma brevispina, assembly GCA_023653785.1. Taxonomy (NCBI): domain Eukaryota; kingdom Metazoa; phylum Echinodermata; class Ophiuroidea; order Amphilepidida; family Ophiodermatidae; genus Ophioderma; species Ophioderma brevispina. Next base: position 22,462 of record JAMKCH010013632.1, on the reverse strand, counting down.
CATGGGAACCATATGTGGAAAGTGCAGTAAAACTGTGAACATTCCTGGTTGTGACAAAAGATAAAATTAAAGTTTATGATGACAAGTCAAAAGTTGGGGTGCATCAGCATGAAGCTTAATTTAGCGACCCATACTTGGCCATCCTCCACAGAGTAAGAGGCCTCATAAAATATACAAACAGCAGAATGGTAGCCATGTCCAACTTGCAAAGATGATTGAAGGTCAAAACCCTGAATGAGCTGTCAAACATCCAACAGGAAACTTATCAGCATATAAGTTGATTCGCACAAACTTGTGTATCCAATTTAGTCATTTTTTGCGGGGTTATGCAGATTTTGAAAAGCAATTGAAGTGACATGCATATTGCGAGCATACAGCTTTCTCTCAGTCACACACATCTTAGGCTCGGCTTGCTGGTGTGTGAATTTCAACCTTTAACAACCAGAAGAGGGACATCTGGCTGATATAAAAAGAAGACTCTAAGCATTGATCATAAGATAGTGATTTTTGACCAACATCCAGATATTTTTATTATTGCATGATAGAAGACTTGAGGGTGGTTTTGCCTCTCGTTGCAGGAGATACCAAATTTCAACTTCACTGCCTAATGTTAAAACCAGCAGATAGCAAGGATACACTTCTTGATGTTCTCAGCATATTTAAAGAGAAGCACAGAATTTTTTGAGGTGTTCAAAAGTTGGTTGTGCATCATTTCAACAGACTTATCTTTTGGGGGGGGGACCTTTTTTGTGAGGGGGTATCTTTCTTACTGTGGAAAAATAGGACATTTTCCCAAAAAAATTTACACCAGTTAAAATTTCTTTCAGACATTCCGAGATAGTGAATCCTCAATATATGCAGCCAGGAAATGTGCATGTGGGGATGTCATGGGCATACACATGGAAAGTGCGGTAAAACTGCTTAACATTCCAGGTTTGATGGAAGGGAAGATAAGTTCAGGTTTATAATGACAAGTCAAAAGTTGGGGTGCAACAGCATGAAGCTTAATTTAGCAGACCCTCTACTTGACCATCCTACGCAGAGTAAGATGTGCATTAAGTATGCCAAGCAGATTAATAGCAGCCATGTCCAACTTGCAAAGACAAAGGTCAACCCTGAATGAGCTTACAAAACATCAACAGGAACTCTCAGCATATAAGTTGATTCACAAACTTGTTTATCCAATTTATTCATTTTTTGAGGTGTCATGCGGATTTTAACAAACAAAATTGAAGTGAATGCTACAATTGCAAGCATAAAGATTTCTCTCAGTCACACTATCTCAGTCACACACACATACATCTTGTAGGTTCGAGGTTCTGTGTTGTTGATTTCAACAACAGAAGAGGGGCATCTTTCTGATATAAAACAGAAAACCTCTAAGCATTTGATCATCAGGATAGCAATTGTTGACCAACATCCAGATATTTTAATTCCTTGCCCGATAGCAAGCTTGAGGTTAGTTTTGCCTTCGTTGCAAGAGATACCAACTTTCAACTTCACTTGAAAGGTCCAATTGCAAAAAAAGAAGGCCAACCCTGAATATTAGGAACTCGAGTGAAACCTCGATACTCAGCCAGGAAATGCCCATGTGGGGATGTCATGGACATACTTGTGGAAAGTGCAGTAAAACTACTGAACATTCCAGGTTTGACAAAAGAGAACTTCAGGTTTATGATGACATGTCAAAAGTTGGGGTGCATCAGCATAAAGCTTAATTTAGCAGACCCCCTCCTCGACCATCCTACGCAGAGTAAGAGGCTCATAAAATATGCCAAAAAGCATAATGGCAGCAATGTCCAACTTGCAAGATGAAGACCAACCCTGAATGATGTAAACAATATCAGTAACTCTTGGCATATAAGTTGATTTACAAATCTGTTTATCTGATTTTTAATTCATTTTTTGAGGGATCGTGCAGATTTTAAAAAAAAAACTTTTTGGAAGTGAATGCTACTATTGTGAGCACAGAGCTTTATTTCCGTAACACACTACATCTTGTAGATGCAGGTTGTGTGTTGATGATTTTAACATTTCAACCGAAGAGGGACATCTTGCTGATATAAAACAGAAAACCTCTAAGCATTTGATCATCAGGATAGCGATTGTTGACCAACATCCAGATATTTTAATTCCTTGCCCGATAGCAAACTGTAGTTGGTTTTGCCTTCATTGCAAGAGATACCAAATTTCAACTTCACTGCCCTGCTATCAAAAACCAGCATAAGCAAGTTTGCGCTTGCTTGATGTTCTCAGCATATTAAAGAGACACCGACTTCTGAGTGTTCAAAAGTTGGTTGTTCATCAGCAGTTCAACAGACGTATCTTTTTTGGTGGACTTTTTGTATTGGGGGGTAGCTTTCTTCCTGTGGAAAATGGACATTTTCTCCCAAATTACCCAGTTAAAATTTCTTTCAGACATTCCTTAGATAGTTAATCCTCAATATGCAGCCAAGAAATGTGCATGTGGGAATGTTCAATGGCATACCTTGGAAAGTGGCAGTAAAACTGCTGAACATTCCAGGTTTGTGAAAGAGAAGTTCAGGTTATAATGACAATGTCCCAAGTGTGTTGCAACACTTGAAGCTTAATTTAGCAGACCCTCTACTTATCATCCTACCGAGTAAATGCTCAAAAGTACCGCCAAGCAGCTGAATAGCAGCCATGTCCACTTGCACCGATGAACCAACCCTGAAGAAGCTGTCAAAAATATATGGAACTCTTGGTATTTATTTGATTCACAACTTGATTTTAAATTCCCATTTATTCATTTTTGCGGGGACATGCGGATTTTGAAAAACAAATTGAAGTGAATGCACTATTGTGAGCGAAACTTTTCTCTCAGTCCACACACACACATCTTGTGTTCAGGTTGTGTTGTTAGATTCAACCACAGAAGAGTGACATCTTTGCTGATATAACAAGCGAACTCGTAATTTTACGCGTGCGTAAAATTGTCCCCGCCGAATGTTGCGATCGCTAACATGGGCGATAAATGCAACTTCACTCCCTAACCCCTCCCATACCCCGCAACACTCCCCCCCCCCCTCCCCAACACCCCACAAACCCCACCCCTCCCCAACACCCCACAACTCCCAACCTCATCCCCAACACCCCACAACACCCCACCCCTCCTTAACACCCCTCAATAACCCCAACCCTACCCCAATACCCTATAACACGCCCCCTCACCTTTCCCAACACCCCCCCCGCCATTCCCCTCCCCACACCCTCATCGCTCCGCACATCATACAACAAGCACCTCCCACCCCTCCCGCCCCAACACCCACAACCACTCCACCCCCCCTTCAACCCAACACCATGTCAACACCCAACACATTCAACACCCCACCCCTCCCCACACCCCGCAATACCCAACCCCCTCCCCAACGACCCGCAATACCCATCCCCTCCCCAACCCCTTTCCCCTTTTTCCACCCCCTCCCCAACACCTCACCCCCCCCCCCACCTCCCCATAGCATAGTTAGTCTCATGTAGTGAAGGAATTTGCCTAGCCGATGACACGTTTTCAGAGATACACAATTACGCATATTTAATTAATTAGCTCATTTGCATACCATAAGCCACATATATCACATACTTTCAAATTGCAAAAAGATTGTGGCCCATGATAGGCTAATATGCAGCGCAGGAATTTTTGAGTAGCCAATTACAGTTTTAAAAAATATAGCAATTATGCTGCAATTTTTGCATATTAATTAGCTCATTTGCATACCACTATGCCCGCATCACCCCACATCTACATCAGTCAAGGACTCTTCAGTCCGGCTTCCTTCCAGCAAGGTACATCATTATACGCCAAACGGAACTCCAGAAAACTTGTAAAACAGGCCTTGCAAGAAAAATTTCTCATAATTATGCAAATTAGATACTTAATTAGCATATTTTTATAACGGCCACAATCTAATCATGGTCAGAATTCGTCAACACCGCTTCTTCCCATCCACCAATACATCATTGTTTGCCCTTACGGAACTCCAGATAATGGTATACAACATGGGTTAACATTTTTGTCACAGACGGACGGACGGACGAACGTACGGACGGAAACGGACGTCTGCTCATTTCATAGGGTCCCCGTTCCGAACTCGTTCGGGGGGGGACACAAAAAGAAACCTCTACTCATATGATCATCAGATAGTGATTTTTGACCAACATCCAGATACTTTCATTACTTGCCTGATAGAAGCTTGAGGTTGGTTTTGGCCTCTCGGTGCAGGAGATCCAACTTTCAACTCACTGCCCTAATGTTAAAGCAGATAGTACGAAGACAACCTCTTATGTTCTCGCGTATTAAAGAGAAGCAAAGAATTTTTTTTGAGGTGTTCCAAAATTGTGTGGCTGGAGTAAACAATCCCAAACCGTAAAACGAAACTCGATCATAGCCACCGTGGACGCTGATGAAATTCTCGAGAATGCTGAAAATTAGAAAGCGCCCTCTTATGCAATATAAGAGTCCAAAATTCACTGTTAAAAATGCCCGCATTGTGAAAGGACAACCAAATGTGTTGTCGGCCCTTCTAGGCGCTTTCAACGTAACGAGAACAACCCAATCAAGCAGAGACTACTACGAGGAGCATCAAGGATGCTGTGGCTTTCTCCAGAGGTGTGGTGTTAAGTTGTGCAATGAAGTGAAACCAGGTACAAGCAACAACCATTTATTGGTACAAGCAACAAGTGGCATGCTAAGTGATAATTCCCCTATCCTAACGTCCTCTAACTGGGCTATTCCTGTCCCAACACCTGCTAGATGTGCACCGCATCATGTCATGGATTTTTTTTTTCTTTTTTTGTGAATAGATTTTGATGAAAATGAAAATCCTGAAATTTTGAGCTTCTAACCGCCTTTCGTTTTTTCCCCCGCGATCATTCAAAATTTAAGGGGTCACCACCAAACAGGCTGGGGGGGGTTTGTGAAAAAAAAAAATGGGCCAAAAAAACAATTTAGAGAAGCGCCATAAACTTGTAATGGAAACCTTCCCAACTCTGAAATCACTATCTGGGGAATTTTTTTTTGGTGTAGAATTCAATTCTGGCATCAAAATGTGATAGCTCCTTTACTTTCTTTTAACTTTTAAAGTTATGTGGGTGTAGGAATACAACATCTTTCATGTGAGGAACAAGTTTTGGGGGTCAAAATCTTAGCAATATTTTAATGTCCCATTTTTTCCTTGTTTAACCAGAGCACACTGTCAGAACTTTCTACCAGTACAATACTAGTAACCTTAGATGTAGTTAAATAGCGAGTTCCAGCCTATGAAAAATTCCTAATGTTGCAATTTGACATGTATTGGGTGGCCCCTGAAAGTGAAATCAATGTGTGGACATATTACATCACCACCCCTCTACTTCAGATATGTTTGCAGAATACATCAACAAGAACTATTCTTGGAAAGAACAGTTGTGTCTCGATGTCTTCATTGTTTTTCTGTGCACAAGATACTTTTTGCTGATAATCCCCATCGAATTTAAGATGGTGATATAAACGCTGTGCATGTACAATGACCTATGGGTCACATATACCTTTTGTGTGGTAACTTTGGTGCTTTATTTTTTGTTGTGAAAAAATAAAGACCAGTATTTCGTTCAGGGAAAGTTTGTTTAATGATATATCTCAACACATCTGAAGCAGAGGGCGTATCGATGTCAACATGTGGTTTTCAAGGGGTGCAAAATGTTTCAAAAAAAGTACAATTAACCTTTTCAAGGGGCTGTAGCCCTCACTTATTACTTTTTCATAATGTGTTCATAATTGTATTGGTTAATTTGTTATAAAGTTATTAACTCATGTACCGCTGATTTGACCAAAGATGGACAATAAAATGTTCTTATTTTGGGTTCTTACCCCCCAGATTTAGCCCCAAATGAACCAAGGGAGTCGCATATTTAGTGCCTCATTAACTCTAAAAGTAACAAGTCTATGACTTCCTACAACCAAATATTAACCCCATAGATAGTGGATTTCAAAGTTTCTGGGAGGGCCTCCATTACTATCTGCTGTGCCCCTCTCAACATAGTCCGTGTCACCTTGGGTGGCACTTTGATGGTGACCCCCCCTAAATTTCCATTTGCTCTTGCGGGAAACGAAATGGACTGACGCTAAAATTTCAGGATTTTCATATTCATCACTGTTTACACTGCACACTTAAGTGAAAAAAATCCCACGACGTTCTGCCAGTGCACATCTCGAATACTTGTAAAATTTTTGTCTTTACCGGATCTCCTGCAACGTTTGGTCTTTGGTTTTTTTTCAATTTTGGTTGTTCTGGCTCTTAATAAACCTGTACTCGGGGGGGGGTGGGGGGGGGAGGGTTGGGGATTCCAGGCCCAAAAAATGGGGTCTATCTTTTCGAAACTAGGAGGGGGGTTATTTCCAGCCCAAAAATGGGGTATCCAGAACCTAGGTTTCAGAAATTTCAGAAAATAAGCTTGGGCGATCTCCCGCAATTTCCAGCTACTTTGAGGAGTTTTTTAAAAAATTTGGAAATATTGGCTTGGACATGAAAAGTAAGGGCTCTGGAAATGGAACATGGTCTTAAATTAAATGGAGTCACTGGGAACTAAAAAACAGGCAGAGTAACTGTCGCGCATCCCCCTGCTGGCAAGATGGCAGTATACACAAGGTGGTGTAGTTGGCACAGGCCTGTCAGTTGCAGGGCAATCCAAATTCAAATAACTTTGTCTCATGGAATAATTATAGAAATGGTAAGCAATTTTCTGAAAAATTAAAGTCTAACCAAAGGGGAAAATGACCGCAGATGACATTTGACCTTGATGGGTACCTTTGACCTCAAAACATATGAAGGAACCGTATTGCAACCTTCGACCCAATTTAGGTTTGAAAATCGACACTTCACTTTTCAAGATGACCCAATCACCAAAACTTAACCCAACTGGAACATGACCCTCATCAGTTGACCTTTAGCACTTTCCATGCCTTTTGACATCATCCACATATGAAGGAACCCCTATTGCAACATTCAGCACAAGTCTGGTTTAAATCGTGACCTTAAAATCTTTTCGAAGGAGATACCAAAAACAAAACCTAACCACAGGACCTGGAACCTACCATCAGAATGACCTGTGAACGCTTGGTCCATGACCCTTTGACATCAGCCACTATGAAGAACCCCTATTGCAGGCAACCTTCCCCCAGTTCTGATATGATTTGATATTTGATATAGGATACAAGAATTTATCGGTCAAGCTATGAGTTTTGAAATATTGTTGCGAGTCGCCGCGACGACGAGCGCAATATTTCAAAACTCATAGCTTTACCGATAAATTCTTGTATTCTGCGATAACAATCATCCAATATTATCATTATTATGTTTTCTTAACTTACTTGAACCCTGGCTCAAGTTTAGAATAACGAGATCCTCTAACATTTATTGAAAACGAAAACCAAACAAAAACCACATGGTAACTATTCATTTTTAAAAGTGACCACCAGGAAGTATCAAATAAATTGAACAAGTTTGACAACTAGGAAAACCAAAGAAATGGAGCCAGTAGACAACCAGGAACCACCAAAGAAACGGAACCAGAAGACACCAACCACCACCCCAAATCACAACATAGACAGCAAAACCCAAAATAATGACATCCCCAAAGAAATGAAATCAACTTCCCCTAGATCCTTCAGCCCAGTCAAAAGCCGTCGCCAGAAAAACTCATGTCCTACTCCTGGTCTTTTTAAAACTCATGTCCTGGTTTTAAAAACTCATGTCACTGTCTCAGTTACATGGTTTTAATTGTACATGAAACTTGTACAAAAAGGGTTGTCCCCGATGGATCCCTCACCACACAAACAATGTGTGGTGCTCACAGCCAAGGAAATTAAAAAAAGTGGAGCTGGCAAGAGAGCAAATAAATTCATACCCATTGTAACACCGCAATGCATTACCCTAGACACAACAGGACACTGCCCATCTCAACAATACCACAAATGATAAGAACGATAATTCATCATAACGTACAAGGGCCAATTACACAACCTTCCACTGCACTCATCACAACCACAACAAAATTTTATGTCTAATGCATCCATTTCAAAAAAGCTAACTCCCCTCATGGCTAGCGGAGTCCACCTCAACAACCAAAAACCATCCTCAACAGGCTTAGACTTCACATTCTCTTTCACTAAAGCGCCTCTGACATCGATCAAACGCTCCAAGACCCAACTCCCTCATCGAGCGAATCTTCCTCAAAACAACATCCCAAAACCATATGGTAAAAATGAGTCCTGACCTACTACTACTACTAACTACTGCCATTTTTCCCCAAAAAAACTGCCTACAGCCTGTTCCAAACATCAAGGGCCCACAATGACCAGAACTGTGTAAAGTCATGCCAGTGACATCACTCCAGCCCGCCGGGGTACCCGCCGCCCTGCCCGCTTTACACTCGTTCTGGCCAAGCTACACCCCGAATATCCCAGCCCCTGTCATGGCTCCGCACCCCACCCTACCCCGAATTTTGATTGGGGTGTGTTGGTGGGAGGGAACTTTTTTTTCACACGTCACACTGGTCTTTCTCTCTGCCCCGACCGAAAATGCGAAGGCTGTCACCTTCCCCCGCCCAGAAACCAAAACACCGCGATCGGGAAGCCTCCATTGGCTTAAGGTGCTGACGTCAACCTATTGCCGCCACAGCGACCTGCACTCAAGGTGCCGACGATGCTGAAAGCAGACACTAAGGAACAATTTTTGGGAACTTCCTGACCCCACCCCCCCCAACCCACAAGGGGGGGGGGAGACCAAACAATCCATGAGCGGGCCCCTTGTTGGACAAAATCACCTTTGGGCCAAAGACCAGCTGTGGCAAAAGTTGTACATAGGATGGAAGATTCTGAAAACATAATGGATGTAATAAAAAATTGGATTGATTCAGCCCAAATTTTATTTGACACCGCCTCATCAAAAATCAACTGAAATTTTGGAATAACCTTTTCTCGGGATATCTAAAGAACTTCTGATTTCTTCTTTCTTAATTTGTTCCCTTACTTTGCCTATAGTCCCTCACTTTCAATAACATTTTTGTCAATTCTAAGACTACATTATATAATTTGGTAGTAATCACTCTGCTTTGGCAAATGGGGCTATATCACTGAACTAAAATTATTTCTGAAGTCCATGGTCCACCCTTTGTATGATAAACTGTGGTGTTATTTACCTGATCAAGGACAATCACCTGCTGTGTTTTGTCCAACTGTCACATATGACTGGTGGTGTTGATAAGAATATTGTAGAATGGTCAAACTTTAAAAATACAAAATTACTAAATACACAAATCGATGTAACCGCGACTAATATCAACCGATTTTGACCATTGACTAACTTCAAATTGGGCTATTTTACCCCACTTATGATACCAAAAACTAGGGTTTAACACTTTTATATATCCCCATAAAAATATTGAAAAAAATCAAACATTTTTCACATCAGTAATATGTGACAAGCTACAAAGTTAGATGTAACCATGCAGTGCCCAAGAATAAACAATGGTTTCATTTAACCTTGCTTCATGTCGCAGATGATGTTTTGAACTAATCCCATAATCCATTGCAATTTGCCTATAAGTTCTGTACTAAACACCTTCAGTAATTTAGGGCAGTGAAAGAAGTTTAAGAGGAGTTCCAAAACCTTTCAATGATTACAATTTATTATAAAGTACTATGTCTTTGGTGGATGAATGGGTGTAAAGGGGCCAGTTTTATGTATAAAAAATGGGATTTTTTGTGGGATCACCTGCAGGGGATCACATGAGATTATTGAGGTGAAATGTAATAAAAAACTGATGCATTGTGGGATGGACTAATAACTCTCTGGGTTTTCTAATAATGGCACTTAATGATTGTTGAAGTAGGGAAGTGGGCTGTTTTCAAGTTTAACACAGTGCAAGGGTTAAAGATCAGGGCATCTATGACTGTATTAAAATCTTGCTCTTTTGAACCATAATGCGAACAATTGCATTTGGTGAATGAGACTTGCATAACTCAGCACTATCTTCAGGAGCAACTGGAAATGTGTGTAAAGTACACATTGTACCAGGGGCACATGGAACTTAGACACTGGGGAAGATATTGGTGGGAAAAGAATAACAAACTACCTTCTGGCAGAAAAATTTGAGTGTCTTTCAAAGGAAAAAAGAATCATTTTTTAGTTGTCATACAACGAAAACTTTCTAAATTAAGATGTAACATACTCCATGTGGTACAAATCTATGCCCTGCAAGGCCATCTATGCCAAAACAAACATCCAGGCCAACATATAACACATGTGGTGTATATCACTTACACTTGAACATTACTACTGACCTGATGTCCAAAAAAGGTTCCCTGTTTCTTGGGTAGAGACCTTACTAACAAGCATGCAAAGAGTCACCAGACACTGCAGTGAACCACGAGTATTGACTTAATTGATTTTAGTCTACAGAATGTGTTACAAAGTGTTACAAGTGTAACACTTTCTGTGCGTTTTTTTGATATTCTGCCTGTTTCTTGCGTGTTAATGTAATCCAGGGGGGTGAGGTGTTTTGGAGGCCCTATAGACCTTTACCTCGACTCCTCCATATCACTGTTTTGGTTTTCCATACTGTTGGTAGTAATTGGAAATAAAGTTTGATTGAGCATATTGATCTATCACCCAGCAATCTCTTATAGACACGTTCGTAACAAAAATCACTTGCAAAATATCTGAAACTTTTTCAGGTGAAGCCGGTCCATGTATTGTCATCTTCGCATGCCAGGGTCACATGCTGAATTGATCTGGTATCGAATTTGGCTGCGCGGTGTCTCATTAAACCTCAATCGTAATCTTCTATACATTTTGTATGGACGGTTTCCGGTCTAATTGCTTCACACCTATTATGGAGCAGTGTTATTCAACCAACCTTACACCACGCTGCAATAAGAAAGCATCGACTCTGACTCGTAACTTGCTGGATTCGAGTCTCAAAAGCTCGGTCACTGTTTTTTTGTAATGTTTGTTTTTCCCTTGTTTTCATGTATAAATCAAATGGTTAACGTACCATTGAATCAAATCAACAATTTTAAACGTGACGAGTGTGCCGATATTTTTAAACCTAACCCGATACCTCGTTATTATTATCACGGGGAAGATTTTGTGTGTTTTGTTTTGTTCTACTTTTATTCTTGGTATATTATGAAATCCTTATTTAGTTATAGTCGCCATATTACGAAAGAAATTGAAAAGTGTGTCTCAGCCCCTCGCGTATATTGCTTGTTAAAATCAGATTCGCTGTACATGTCTATGCATCGGGACCATTTGGGGTTTTGTTCATCAATGTTTTTAGTTGTCAGAGGCAATTTGTCCTCTGTGGAAAAAAAATAACAAACAGCAATATACAACGAGTGCATCAATGATGCAGTAACCCATCATTTGGGATGGTTAGGGAATGCATGTGTATTACGTTTGGAGTCATCCCTTGATTTTTGTGGTGCCTTTGACCTAATGACCCCTAATGACTTTGTTGTGCCTTTAAAAATTTTCGGCATTAACAACCGACCACCTCCTCCAGTTTCATGTCCATACATCAAATTTTAGCCCCATTGACCTCCGTTGACCTTGATAACCCCTGAGACCTGTCCGTGACTGTTACATTTTTCGCAACGAACATCAACCCTTCCCACCACAGTCTTGTCTGTTTTCACATGTCCATACACCAATGTTACCCCCATTTGACCTTGACTGACCTGGATGCCTTGTCGTGACATTTAAAATATTCGGCATCAACAATCGACGCCCAACCTCCACCTTGCCAAGTCGCCCCCCCCCAATGTTTACCCCATTTGTATCTGAATGACCCCCTGATGACCCTTGTCTGACCTTTACAAATTTTGGCATCCAACAATCGACCCCCTGCCCACCAAGTTCAACCCCCTTTTTTGGGAATGCCCCTGAATGAACTGTTTGTGCCCCTTATATTTTTGGTGTCAAAATTCGACCCCATCTCTCCAAGTTTCATGTCATAACCCAATTTTAATCCCATTTGACCCATTTGACCTTTAATGACCTTTGATCCACTACCCATACAACCTCGGTCTTCGTACGGTCAACGGGGCACCCACCCAGGAACATGCACCCTTTATTTCCGAGAACAAACGTTTAACCCTCATTTACCTTGAATTACCCCTAATGACCTTGTTCCCTGACCTTAAAAATTTTTGGCATCAAAAAAACCCAGACCCCATCTCCCCACGTTTCATGTCATTCCCATACACCAATTGTTACCCCATTTGACCTTATTTGAACTTAAATGACCCACTGATGACCTTTGATCCACTAACCAATAACCTCGGTCTTCGGACGGTCCTGGGGCCCCCACCCACCAAGTGTTTCAGGAGCGTGCGACCCTCTGTCTCCGAGAAACAAACCCTTTAACCTCATTTGACCTTGACCTGAACCTTAATACCTTGTCCTGACCTCCTGGCCCCTGACCTTCAAATTTTTGGCATCAAAAACCGACCCAACCTCCCAAGTTTCATCAGTATCCACTAACCAATACAAGCTCAGTATTCAGGACCGTCAAGGGGCACCCACCCACCGAAGTGTTTCAAACCACGTCTACTGAGAAATAGACCGGTCCATTTGACCTTGTTTTGAACCTCAAATGAACCCCCCGATGACCTTTGATCCACTAACCAATACAATACTTTCGGTCAAGGGGCACCCAGTTCACCCACCCACCAAGTTCCCTCGGGCTCCGAGAAAATAGACGCGGTCAGACACACAGACAGTTAGACAGATGGACCACCGGTATTAATATAATAATTTTGTCATGACCTTTAACATTTTTGACATCAACAATCGACCCCACTCTCCAAATTTCATGTCCATACATCAAAGTTTACCCCATTTGACCTCCTTTGACCTTGAATAACCCCTGATGACCTTGTCGTGACCTTTTACATTTTCGGCATCAACAATCAACCCTGCCCACCAAGTTTTGTCTGTTTCATGTCCATACATCAATGTTTACCCCATTTGACCTTGAATGGCCCCTGATGACCTTGTTGTGACCTTTAAAATATTCGGCATCAACAATCGACCCCACCTTCCAAGTTTCAAGTCCATACACCAATGTTTACCCCATTTGATCTTGAATGACCCCCTGATGACCTTGTCGTGACCTTTACAAATTTTGGCATCAACAATCGACCCTGCCCACCAAGTTTCAACCTTGAATGACCCCCTGATGACCTTGTTGTGCCCCTTAAGATTTTTGGTGTCAAAATTCGACCCCACTCTCCAAGTTTCATGTCCATACACCAATTTTATCCCATTTGACCTCATTTGACCTTTAATGACCTTTGATCCACTAACCAATACAACCTCGGTCTTCGGACGGTCAAGGGGCACCCACCCAGGAACATGCGACCCTTTATTTCCGAGAAACAAACGTTTAACCTCATTTGACCTTGAATGACCCCTAATGACCTTGTCCTGACCTTAAAAATTTTGGCATCAAAAACCGACCCCATCTCCCAAGTTTCATGTCCATACACCATTGTTTACCCCATTTGACCTTATTTGAACTTAAATGACCCACTGATGACCTTTGATCCACTAACCAATACAACCTTGGAATTGGGACGGTCATGGGGCACCAAACCCACCCACCAAGTTTGAGGAACCGTGCGCCCCTCGTCTCCGAGAAAAACACTTAACCTCATTTGACCTTTAATGACCCTTAATGACCTTGTCCCTGACCTCCAAATTTGTTGGCATCAAAAAACCGACCCACCCCTCAAGTTTCATCCAGTATCCCCAACCAAACAATCAATCCGTAAATTCAGACGGTCAGTCACCCACCCACTCAATTTCAACACGGTCTCTGAGAAAATAGAACGCGGTCCATTTGAACCTTGTTTTGACCTACATGACCCCGGATGACTTATGATATTCACGAACCAATACAATATTTCGTCAAGGGTGCAACAGTTCACCCACCCACCCAGTTCCCTCGGGCTCCGAGAAAATAGACGTAGTCAGACACACGACCAGTTAGAACAGAGGACCACCGGTATTGAATATAAATAATTTTGTCATGACCTTTAACATTTTTTGCATCAACAATCACCCACTCTCAAATTCTCGTGTCCATACCCATGTTTTACCACTACCGCCCATTTTACCTTGAATGACCCCTGATGACTTGATCCACAGACGCAATACAATTTTGGTCATCTACGGTCAGGGCACCCACCACCGACCCTCGTCTCCGAAAAACCGCATGTTTACCCATTGACGCATCCTTTGACCTTGACATGCTCCCCGATGACTTGATCACTAACCATCAAAGTTGATCTAGCCCGGCTTAAGCTACATCTACCCACTTAGTTTCGTGACGTATATCCTTGGCCTCCAAGATCCAGACAGATACACATGGACTGCTTCTCCCCCTTCTCTCTAGTTGTAGGTTCAAATGTGATACAATTTTTTTCTTTCTTCTCACGGGTTGAATTAAAAACTTAAAAGTACCCATGAATCAAATGTTTTTAATAATTTTTGTTTCATTCTCGCAATGGTAAAAGCGGGAAAAAACCACGGTAATTTTCTTGTCGCAGGGAAATTAAAAGATAGCTGAATTTCACAGGGCTCGAACGCAAGTCTATACGCATGGATGAACAGAATACACTGGAGTCGATCGCTTACCTGATTTGACTATCTTGTCCCGCCTAAAAACATGATTGAACATGCGCGTGACTTTCTAAATACAATTCCAAAATAAAGTTCCCCTTCACTCATATAATTCATGAAATCCAACTTCCAATAATTTTGTACATTGAGATTTTCCAAATTAAAATTTGAAGATGTGACACCTATTTTATGTAGGTTTTTGAACGTCGACACTGACCCTCACTATCGCTCAACTTATCTGACCTGCCCTAGCGACTTCACAAGACCCTCGCATTCCATGCCAATTTATTGGTTGTATAACACCCATTTTTTTTTTAGGGCGGGAAACAATTAACGATTGAAATTGCAACATTTGGTGTTTCTAACCCTAATAAAACCTCATCATTGACGATTGCTGGCAAATAATTACCACATCTTACAGCAGTTAACAATGTGAATACAATAGAAACAGCAGTTACCATGTGATACAATAGAAACCCTGGGCGTGTGATATATGCCTAGTATTATTTGATCGCTCACATAACAAAATCGCCATGCCCTTTTCTAAAAACTTTAAGATCAGAACGAGGTGAGATGGAACACGTGTTTATCGAACTTGGGGAATTTCCATTGCATACCTAATTTGGTCCTAACCATTGTTATGAAAGGTGAGTCCTTTGGTACTAAAAATAGTTCCCTGTTTATTGTTTTAATTGGTTGTTTTATTGTCATTCTCTTTATCATTTGGTAAGTCTAAGGTTATAATAACAACATTAATTTTATTTCAATGTGCCACCTCTATTTGTATTTTTAAAAATTTAAGAGAAATACTTTCACTTCCCCCCCCACCCCCTTTACTGTTTATTTTGGTTTACTTCTATAACAGATTACGATGTTGCTTTTGGACAATCCATTAAATACACGGGTGAAAATAAAAATATTAATCTCGGTGGGCAAGAATGAAAACAGATTTCATAAAAGGTTGTAACAAATGTCTTATCTTGTAAAAAGTATGTGACATGCGAAGACGGATCAAAATCTATTACAACCGGCAAGGAGATGCATAAGATGGGGTGTTAGCAAGCTCTTAACTACATCGGCAAATGATTTAGCCAGGCTGCTCTCAAAGATGGGAATTTTCATGAAATAATCCAGCGTTGTCAGTCCAGGCTTGCTGACAAAATTGGTATTTGGCCGCTATTTTACTCAATTAAGCAGCAGATTTAACGAAAATCAATCAAATGTATCAACATCCATTCTGGCCTCTGCTGCAATGTTGTGGCGATTGCTGACCCCCTTCCAAGTTTAACACTTGATTGTTGTTTTGTTTTCTCGTTGTTTTGATTACCTGACATCAAAACTCAAACATTACCTCCAGCATAACAGCATAAAAACGTAGCTAAACACATCTATAGGCGATGTCCTCGAGTGGTGGCTCTACTGCTGGTACCGACCCGTGCCCGGTTGCCCTGGCGACCTAATTAATTATCATTTTGTGGTAAAGCACACTTGCGCATTGTGGTGCCAAACCAATTGTTTCTTTTTAGTAGTCTATCTGGTTCTAAAACAAATCGGCCGCGGGCATCGATTGCAAAAACGGCTTTAAAGAATGGTAAATAATCATCATATTGTTTTTTAATTATGTTCTTCATCTTTGCCAAGTTTTTACACAGGCTTTGTTTTGTTGCGTTGTAGTAGAGGAAGATCACTTTTCACTTCTCTTTGAAGTAAACACTTCTCTAGAATCGTCTCCGGCGACCTCATCCTCAGGGTCTGTTTATCACTAATCCTCAGTTCAAATGAACTCCCTTCGTGTCCTGAACCCAGTCCCTGCCTCAGTCCCTGGTAAGCGCTTGGTAGATATGGTAATACGATGACCGTTTTATTTTCGCCCGTATATCCGCTAGCACACATAAACCAATAGCATTCATAATGAAAAAGCGACAAGCGGGGCATCCAAAGATGCCCGAAAAAACAGAAAACCTCCCAAAACTCACTGCCGTCACTAAAATTAAAAAAAATAAATCCTACCACAAAAGACCCACCAACCTCTAGAACAGTTTGCCGAATTTTTCGACGCAAACGACATAAAACGGCGACTAGTTTCGCTAACACGAACCGCATATTAAACCGCCGCTCTCGATCGCAAAACAACCCATCATTGATGGTGTAAAAATAACAGGTAGCGCTTGGCTTTCCACCTTAAAATCTCAATGGCCACTTAGCTTTTTTGCCACATGTGTCTGAGACAGTCCCTTTTCATCGTTTTCACCATACCAAGATTAAAAAAGGAACTGAGATTAAGAAAAGAAAGAGAGATTTCTCCATTTCATTGGAATGATTCACCGACGTGGTACAAATAGGGCTTTTGCACACTCTAGCCCTCTATCTTCGGGACTATAAAACACATAATGTTTCACAAAGAAAAAAAAACCCCATAGTGCTGGCCAAATGTACGGTAACCAGTCTATTCAGATTTTCAAAAGAGCAGGATAAACGTGTGAATAGCGTAGATCATTTGTTGTTTGTTTGTTTGTTTTTTTATTGGTAATACCACAATGACAGTACAATAACATTGAAATATATAAAGCAGTAGAAAAGTACACTACAATATACCCACCGTAATTTATAAAAACTGGCACATGTTAAAGTCTTAAGCCATACTTGTGATGAAAAATTGGTTTACAATTATCCACCATTGTACAGTAACAAGTCATATATGGAATACATATGGAATACTGTCGACAAGTAACCTTTTGTCACTGCTGATCATTGGATTAGCTACTCTGTGTTTTTTTGAGTTACGAGTTACTAACGAAATATAACTGTTTATTTTTTTGCAGCGCGTATCCTCAGACCATATTGCTTTAACGAACTGACAACCCATTAAACCAATATATCTTCTACACTACTTTGTATTGCAGGGTTGGTCCTAATCTTCCAACAGTTATTAAGGGACATCATGTTCATCCAAACAACCTGGTCTACACGTACAAAGATGCAAAATGTAAAAAAAAAACCACACAAATAATTAAGGTTTGCTGTCAGGCCAAGCTTAAAAAATCTGTAAGATAAAACACAGGAAGTACACCTACATTACAAAAAGGTAGAGGTTCCAATGGTAACACGGTTTTTCAACTCTTACCTTTCGCAGTCTTTTTGCCATAAATAATTGTTTCCCGAATTTCATGTCAAGTACTTTTTTTGAGTCATTGTCTTGTTTTCGTTTCATTTGTAGTCTAGAAGTTTTGGAATTACATTTCTCCAGATTTCTTGAGACGATTTCCATGCCCGCACCCTGAAACGGTCTTCTCTAGAGACTAAGGCAATCCGCGATGTATGCAAATTGTCTTTTGCAAATTTTGCTTGCTATGCATACGCTATTGAAAATACCTTACATTGATGAACACCATTTATTATTTGGGCATTTCTGAAGCTATGGCTATGCCGCCCTTCTAATAAGATGGAATGGCCATACTCATGGAACACTTCTCAATATAGGAGAATTGTGTCGCCTGGATGATGTTTCAACGATTCGTAATTGAAAAAACACGAATACCGGTCGCTGATGGTTCCCGTGAATAAACCCGCCACGACACTCTTCAATACAATTTCTAGTGCTGGCCATGAAATAGATAGCGAAACACATTTAAATACAGAATCATCCTTAGAAGTGTGCTCAACACGTCTGTAAAATGGGTGTAAGAACTACTAATTCCCTACAGGAAAATGTAATAATTTTGAGATTAGGAATATGATTACGCCGGGTTTAGGCTTAACAAAAATAAATGCTCCTTTCCTGTAACCCAACCGACAAAGTGTCGTCGCCAGACTTCTTTTCCTTGGGGGAAAACGGGGAGGTGAATTGTTTTTGGGAAATGTGAATTATTTGAGGGGGAACAAACAAACTTTTGAGATTTTATCAAATTTTGGACTAAACTCAAAATGTTTTGATTTGGCCCCAAATAGCTACTACGACCAACTGACCGACCCTTCAAAAACATGCCGACCGCAAAACATTTTGAAACAAAAATCTCCGACCGACTGCATGCTTAATTATTAACCCCCCACAAATCACGCTTTTTGGAAAGGTCCATGGCCCGATCGCTAATAGCCTCGTCCCCAGAACTACAGATATCACCGGAAGTGGTCAAAATATTGGTAGGTCTATCTGAAGAAAGGTCCTTTTTTCTCATTTACACTGTGAAGTCTTAGGGCTAAAGGATATTTGGTTTGGAAATTATGAACAAAAATGTACCCCCATTTTGGTCGACCAATAGTCTATGGTGTTTTAAAACTCACGTTATCAGCTGTGCAGCTCTGACCCAATATTTACCGAGCAAATCGCAGTTTCGCCGTCTCAATATCTTAGTCTAAAATAACAGATTAAAAATTTGTATCAGAAGTGGGAATCGAAACCGCGACCTTTAGATCAAAAGACGAGCCGTATACACAAACGCCACGCAACTCAAGATGGCAGAAGGCTGTTTTTAGCCATACTTAAAAATAAATACATTAACGGATCAGATAAAGCGGCCCCATACCATAATCTTCTTCATTGACGAGGTTACCTGATCTGCTCTGGATCCCCAGTCACATCGGCATTCCGGGCAACAAAGAAGCGGACGTTGCAGCCAAAGCCGGCACTACGAAACCAGAACCTGACATAATCATACCACACAGTCGGCGGCAAACAAAGAACACTTTCCAACAAACAGCACATCACAGATGGCAAGATCAAATTCAATCAACCCAGTCAAAATCAGTACTTGGAGACTTTCCCTCACAAACACACTGCAAGCAACCAACGCACTCAATAAATTACCAAGACGAACTCAAATCACTATCAACAGAATGAGAATCAAAGCTAAAACTGCCAGACAAATCATCGATCACTTATATACATGCGCCTACTGCGATCAAGATATACAATGTCAACATGTTCACGATCTCACTGAATGCCCAAGAACAAACACACTTCGCCAACAACTACTTCACCATCTAAAAACAGAACAACATGTAAGCAACAAACACCAACTAGCGATCAACATCCTCAAAACACAAACACTACACCAATACCAAGAACTCCAACATTACAAAATATACAAACCACAACACTAAATAAACAAAATCAAGTGTAAACCAGTAACTTTTTAAGTAGTCTTTTTATAATCCAGGGGTCAAGCAATAGTTTGCAATGACCCGGCTCCAATGGAGCAAACCATGAAACTGAAACTGAACTGATCTGCTCTTCGCCGCTTGCGTTATTTTTTAGCATAACCAACCCCACGAAACAACTTCGTAGTCACCGGCAACGTTCATGGTGGATCGATTGTTATCATATGCAGTTGTAGTAAGCGGTTGTGTATATGAGCTTTATTCCATAAAACTATTGATTCAAGTATCGCAAAACAACAATTGTCTACCACATCGGTTTGTATATCATTGAGTATTAGATCATGGACATAATAGAGAGGACAACCAATGCGAAAACCACCAATTATCTAATTCGATTACCCATTCATCTCGACAAAAGCTAGGCACTCGATGTGTATTCATGTGCATACACCGAGACCGTTTGTGATCTATATCTCTTTGCCGGGGTCGATTCAGTGACTACGAGAAAATCTGTCCACAAAACTTTGTAATTTGACCGGATATTGTGACCCCTGACTGTAGGGTTTTTTTGGAAAGTGCACAGTACATTCAATTTCCATCTTTTTTTGGCAAGTTGTTGTCACCAAATAAAGGAGAATTTTGTTCTGAAAATACCGAAAACCCCATCAAAATCCGTCATTCCTTTGTGGAGCTACGACTGTAGAAAATAAGCTTGCATTTTGAGTGATTTTGTGACCAGTAATTGTTAAAAATCTTGTGAAAATAATATGAAAATATTCCGCTCACTTCCGACTCGTGAGAAACGGTGTTATGAAAGTTCAATGTACCTTGTAACAAAGTATAACTTCTGAACTGGTGCCCAAGCGCGCCCATTCCTGGAATTCTACATCGAAAACCCACCAAATTTAATATTTTAACTTCCGGTTATGTTGAATTTGTTTACCGATGTGGCTGTTTGATAGCCGATATCAGGTCGAACCGATTCCAATGTCTGTTTCATCTGTATTATGAGTGTGATAAGTCATACTTTATACCTAATTAAATGTATAAATTATAGATTAATTAACCCTCGTCTTCCAAAGGGGGGGAGGGGTTGTTACCGCTCTCTTCTATTCTTAATTTTCGCCCTACTAAAACCCCCATTTTCAAATGAGTTAATGTAATTGCCAATTGACATTTATGTTCCGTTTCATGCCCCCCCCCCATCAAAAACACTACTGAGGTATAGCAAAGGTAAAGGGTGATCCCAAAGTGGTGGATAGGGTGTGGCACCCCCCCCCCCATTTCGGGAGGAAAATACCAACACGCCTAGTACGTCACAGGAATATCACAGACATTTGATTTTAGTTGCAAATAGATAGCAGGTGTTCCTCTTTCCTTTGATACCAAAATGAGTTCCAACAACTAACAATATTTCATAATGACGTCATAACGTCTCTACATGATGGAAAATGTTTAAGTGTTACTATATTATTTATTTGCCACTAAATTTGCAAAATATCTTCCTATATGCAGTATTTTCATATTTTATTACCTTATGACGCCATAGTGAGGTCATCAAAATCCGATTCATCTCTAACTTTGGAATTGAGCATTTTAGATGAGTATCTTAAGTTCTAGTTGACTCTTTATTTACAACACAACAATATATATTTCGAAATCTCTGAATCTTCTACTTTGAACCTGTTAAACCTAAGGTCGAAACCTAGACAAACTATACCCAAGCCCGTAATCAGCGGGCGAGGGGGCAGATGCCCCAATCTTAAAAGCCCCCCCCCCAAAAAAAAATGAAAAGGGCTAAAAAAGCAACAATTATGGTTTTATGTGTTTTTGGTCGAAAAAAGGGTTAAAATTTCGGTAGAAAGTACCACTCTTGCCAAATTCGCCCCCACCCCCGGCGTATCTGAGGGTAAAAAGTCACCCCCTAAACAAATCCTGGTTACCGGCCTGACTCTACCATTTTTAATCATTATAACGAGACCAATGTATTGGTGTACATTTGACTTCATTTCAAATTTACCTTTTGCTAACCTCCCCCTCCCCCATTTTACAATATTCCCCACATTTCCAAGCACTCTTCAAACTATAGAAAACATCTTCAAACCTTCTCCCCAAAACAGTATATGATCACATTTTCTAAACGTATTTTTGTATTTCACTACAGTTTTTCATATTTTTTCATACCTATGTTGTCGTAGAATAGATTTTCTCCCATGTTTTCTTGCGCTTGGCTGAAATTGCAAAAATTGGTTTAAAAATCCTTCCCAGTATGCCCCGCGCCACTTTCCGAAGAGCGCTTTCCCTCGTGCAGAGAGGGCAATTATCGCATTACCTTAAGCCGGTAAATTGGATGGTGGCAGGATTTAATAACAAAAGGCGGCAACGTGATAGGGTCTTTGAAACTCATGCATGTGTTGTTTGTCCTCCTCTCTATTAGGTCCATGATTAGATTAAGACTGCGGATAAAAGCGTTGCTGGTTCGGGTCCCCGTGAAACCTTTCTTTGATTTAATCAGTCTCAAAATTTTAGAGTAAGAGAAGATAAAATCGGCGTAGTGAAACACATCGGTGTAAGTGGTATAATTCCTTAGACTTATTTTTTAAGTCTAACGAGACTGAAATTAGTGACAAAACCTTTTTTGGACTTAAAAATTTAAATCTGTGTAAAAGGCTTACTTAAAA
>JAMKCH010013631.1:0-89379 GCA_023653785.1 Ophioderma brevispina | reverse complement strand
CAGGCAGCACTAAAACAGGGGGTAGGCTTCTCCTAACCACATACAGGCTCCTGCATTCAGCACTCATAGCCACCTCTAAGGGCTAGGATGACTTCTCTGTCCACACAATAGCTGCTAGACCTAGTTGGTGTTGTTACCAAGGGCAACAGCTTCTTTGGCAGTACGGAAAGGGAGGACAACAAGTACTGGTCCAAAGATCTACCAAAGAAATAAAAAACTCTCAATGTTAACATAGACTATATTGGGCATTTATAATCCAGCCTACAAACATAAACTTTCTCTGAAGCTGTGTTAAATTTTTGGACATTATCTGAACCTGGCATTGTATGTGTGCCTATGTTATGTGAGCTTTGATCTAGTCACAAGTAATTATAATTTTGTAGAGTAAATTACAATGCATGGCTTATAGAGAACCTGTTATGAAAAACCATTTGTTCTTATCAACAACGTGCAACAAATGAAATTTTGGAAAAACAGCTTTTTCAAGGTATCACTGAGAAAATACAAACGAAGTGGCTAGGATCATGAACATTTCCTTGAAGTCTTTTTCAAGAGTATATTCAAAGTGTCAAAAATTTACAGATGATGAATGAGACTGAAGTATACCTACCTCTTCCATAACAACTTTGGATGATGTCTGGACATTAGTGATTCCACTGTTGGGGGATAAAAAACATCCATGCTTTGGCATAACCAATTCCCAGTTTTGATCTATAATCTGAAAAACACCAATTGTATTAAAATTTCTTAAAATTACAATAAGTACAGAAAGTGTTGAATTTACTGGAGGGCCATGGTACGACGATCGCTAATAGGCCTTGTCCCCAGAACCCCAGGCTTTACAAGAAGTGGTCCAAATTTTGGTATCTGAAGAAAGCTTTTTTTCCTCTGACCCTGTGAAATCTTAGGGCTTAAGGATGTTTGGTTTTAGAGTTATGAGAAAAATGTGGCCCACATTGGTTGACCAATATAAGTTTTTACACAGTACTCTAGGGAATACAAAATCACATTTTTAGCCCTCACATCAAACTGGTTGATTGAAAATATCGGCTGCGAAGATTACAAGATGGGGTTTTGGGGCGAAGGTCATTCTATCAAGTGTGAAAAATTTTATAGGACTTAATCAGGGTATCCCTTTCAGCTTTGAAATTTTACACAATGGGTTCTACTATCTTACTTCCTAGAAAACATCACTGCGGGAGTGAAACCCAGAAATGCAACTCTATTTTTTTTGTTCCCTGCATTAGGCTTTCTTTACAACAAAAGCACTTTAAAGGTGCAATGAGAGATTTCACATATCAGGTGTTGCTAAAAATATCAAAAGTACTGATTTTTGCCCTGATGTAAAGCTTTCTATCTAAAATATCCCCATCTGAAAGGATAAAGCTGAGAAATGGTTCTTTGGTACAAACATTGTGAAATTTCTAATTTTTACATTGAAATATAAGCAAATCCAAATCACCTTTTTTCTCTCTTTTAAGACATTTCTGTAGCCAAATACAAGGTAAGAAATGTATTGAGTGTCTATTCTATATGAAATTACTATGATGACACAATATTTGGGTGGCCTCAAAATCTCTTGTTGCACCTTTATATGGGGCAGAGTGCCAAAGCTGATTTTACAGAGCGACTCCTACACTTAAATTCTCTTAAGTCTTATGTCTTGTAGGTTGGTTCTTTTACTCCACTTTAAAAATACATCAGTCCTCGGACCACATGTGTCGCCTGCCGTCGCGGTTTGTAAATGATAGACCTCATATGACCTTTGACCTTGATGTGACTTTTGACCTCACAAACAAATAAGAGTTCGCATGTAATCTCCATACACAAAATTTGGTTCTAATTAAAGTTCAACTTTTCAATTGAGGTTTCAATCTTACAACTTGACCTCACATGACTTTTGACCTTGGCATGTAACCTTTGACTACATCAACAAATGAGGGATCCCATGTTGCATCTATGATCCCAGTTTGGTTTAAATCCATCGAAGTATTCTGATATTACAGGCATATGTTAACCCTTTTTGAAAACAACAGAATACATCAATAACAGACATCAACAGACTACAACAGACGACAGTAGACAAAATGATCCCTATGCATCTTCCTGCCTTAAGGCAGGCAATACAAAATGCATCTGAAAAACCTGTTACTATTAGTGTTCCTGTGACAACACCCTAGCAACTGAAAAAAGTCTTCAAGGAGTTATGCTACATACCTCTGCTCCTTCACTCCTAGCCTCTTCCACATACTGCTATCAGTTTCTTCTGTGAGGGGTCAACAATTGCACCACATGTCAACCGACTTGCCAGGAGTGTCCAGTACGCAGGTTAAGAATGCGGTCTCGAAGTTTGTCCACCAAAGCTGTGCTACTCGTTTCTTTGCACTATCAACATAGAACCTGCACTACAGACCTGATAGAACAAATCATGCAGAACAAGGTAGTTTCTGTAACTCTGATAAACCAGGAATACACTAAATTTATTAAGTATAGTTTTTACATTTTTGGAACAATTAATCAATGTGCTAATAAAAATATGGAAATGGCATGCATGTTAGTAATCTAAAAACAAAATCTGATTTATTTAAGGCAGAGTATAGGCATATTCATCAAGACATTGGCTTTATTTTTATTTGCTACAGTGACAGTGGTTATAGCACCCTTTATGGTGATATCTGTGCATCACATTTCCGCCATTTATGTTTGTGTTTTGTTTCTTACTTTCCTGTACTTTCCTGGAACGGTTCGGCAATACTATAGTAAGGGTGCCATTCCAATGCATAGCAGTCAAACAAATTGACACTACCGTCTGGCGGCATTGTTTTATGTTACTGTCAGGCATTCGATTGTGGTTAAAGAAAGGATTCGGTTGGCAGACAATGTTGCACAAGCCAAGTATTAGAGGGACATACACTTCCCCATAGAATGACCGTATAATACTTGCTGGTAACTTTATGCTTGCACAGAAAGTACGCGCCTCACTTTGCGCAAAGACGCTCGCTCCGCTCAGCCGAGGGCTTCGCCCTCGACAGGTGCCTCCAATGTTTGAGGCATTCTTTGGACAAAGACCAGGCAGTGTCTCATCCAGAACCACTGTTACCTACCCTTTCATCAAATTATATATGCGACATGATCTTAGACTTTTACAAAGGTTATTTTACCATTTTGGCATGTTATGGCTATAAAGTGTCTCTATCTTCATGTATAGTTATCCATGAACTTAAACCAATCGAACCATATTGTCCATTCTTAACTGCCGTGGTTAAACCAGATGGCATCCACCAGTACTTCAACAGCTGAGTCCAAGTCTGCAGAATCAAACACCACACAATGGAGACTTGCCACCAAAGATCAAGAACAGTTCTGCCGTTCGCTGTGGGCCCTCATTATAAAGATGTCTGGTTACAACCTGTATGAAGTTCAAGAAAGGAGAAAGGCACCCAACTCCCTCAGTCACCTATTTGTATAATTTGTGAAATCTATGCAGCAGGTTTGAATTTCAAACTAAAAGGGTCCACTGTAAAGCCCTATCTATTGGCATGTAGGGTATTCAAGGCCAATCATGTGCTAAAGGGTAAATCTAAATACAACAATTTTGGGCTGTTATTAGGCAAAGACATGGGCACCAAGGTTATTCCAAAGCCAATAGATTTTGGTGCCTTCAGTTAATCAAGCCCTAGTGATGTATAGAATCGATTTTGTAAGATTATTCCTCAGGGTCTTGACTCTTTAGTTATAGGCACAACTACCAGACCCTTCACAACAAAAGTTAGTTGGTGCAAACCTACCAACCATCTTAACGCGATTCTAAGAACCCCGTACACAACTAGCACAATGAAGCTTTAACGAGATTAAAAACCTGGCGAGTATGGTGGTATGATCCTTCCCTTATTTTCAACGAAGATTAAATTTGCTTAATTCAACAAGCAAATCAGCTTTTTCCATATTAAAGGCTGCCTCAGAGATTTCACGATGAGGGCGCCCTCAATTTTAAAAAAAATTGTGTTTTTGCATGGACATAATGCTTGTCCATATACTAGTCACTGTGTAAATAGACTAAGCTCAAATCGAAGTCCTTCATATAGAAACTCACATCTGGGTTAAATTTCCGGCTCCGGAAAATTTTTTAACAGTATCCTATGCACTGTTATATTACAATAAATGTTACTGCTCAAACGAAAACTCCGATTCATCTCAAACTTTGGAATAGTCCTCTCCGTAACTCTTTTGAGCATTCTAGGTGACTCTCTGTAGTTCTAATTTATTATTTTTATATAATATATTAAAAAAAATTATATCAGAAAATCTCTGAGTCGACTTTAAGGGAATGCTTATTGCGAATAAGAGATTTACTGTGGTATGCATGCTTCGTTGAATTAAGCAGGTGGATGCGGCAATGGTTTACATAGCAAGGCCATGTTTCCAGGAAAGGCACACTTTTTCAAATCTTTGTTATTTTGCGAGCGTGTACGCAATTGGCATCTTAATTAGTGTAGTGTGTACACACGCTTTAGTACTAATCAAGATAACTAATCTTGCGAAATAAGCAATTTTGCAGTGTGTACGGGGTCTAAGTTATGACACTCAGGTATGAAATTGCATTAGGTTGCCAAAGGGCATATTGTCCTTTGACAAAAGAATTAGAGCATGTCACTCAATCACAACATTGAAGTAGGTGTGTGTCCCTAATATAAGGGAATAGCGCACATGATACAAAGTATGAAGGGTAGAATATTTGGGTCAACCATTATTAATGGTGATTAAAAATACTTTTTTATTCCATTAGCTGATGCGGCTCCAAAATTATGACGTGTGACAAATTCACACGGCAAGGAAATAATTACAGAAGGTGCTTGTGAGGGGGATTAGGAGTACTCATAATCATTTTTTTAATCTGCTGACCTAATATGCAAAAAAAGAATGATTGGTTTATCCAAACACTGCATCATGCATAAGTGCACTGCATCTGCTAAGGTAGTTCAGCTTGCTGTTGTGCCAACACTATTCTATATCAATTCATGGTGTTAAGAGTCTGGCCAACTTGGGATGAACAAAGAAGCTATTTTAAGGAAACACTAAGAGTAGTACTGATAAAAAAGCACATGCATACATGAGGTCAATTTCTGTACATTACATGTTTTTAGTAGACCCTCTTGAGACATTAATATTTTGAAATGTTGAAAGGTTTTCTTGATACCATGACCACCAGATTCAGTCACTATATTGATTTACTACAGGGACATTGTTTTAGGAATTTGCCCTGGACATCTTTTGATGTTCCAACAGGCTCGCTCATCCTCTATTTCAAAAAAATTGAATCTGATTTCTGGTTGATCCCGTGCAGAAATACAAGCAGACAGTACAAAAAGCGCTATTAACTCAAGGAACCAAATCTGCAAAGCTATTTACAGAGAATGCTTGGGCAAAAAACTGTGTAAGTGGTCAAGGAATATTTTTAGTGGTACTTACTGGGGCAATACCGGCAAAGACTTGTCATGGGGAATATATTTTCCTTACAGTCTTGATTATTTTTTGTGGACAGAATCGAACACTGCGAATGGACTGCGTGAGCCAGGAGGAATATGCACCTTGTTTTTCCGCGATCGTAATTGGTCAGAATGCGCAGACCCTCTGCCCGTACTTTTTGCGCTACTGAGGTAGTGTATCTCCTGTCCCTCAGTATTTTTATCCCACTGTAGAAGTGCTTTGATATATATTCAAATCCTCAAACTTCTATGATGAAATTTTTTTAACCATGGAGGACTGGATTTTTCATACAACTTTGTGTACTAGAGATATTTGTTGGGTGGTTTGGGTTGGTTGTTTGTTGCAGATGACCCCCCAGAATTGACTTGAAGCTACTAACAAACAAGCAATCCCAAACAAGCAGTTTCAACATAGGAATTGATTGACCCAGCATTGTACCTTTCCATGGATGCACTTGTCTTCCTCTTATTACATGTAGCATAAGACAATCTTTTGTTACCTACCTCAGTTGACCCAGTGAATGCACCTTATCAACATCACCATGTGTGTGCCAGCTTACTTCCAACTGCGCCACCCCGCCCGTGACACATTGAATACACCTGGTGGCAGGCCAGCCTCTGCACAGACTGGCGGGGCCAAGAGCAAGGCACTGAGACGTGTGAAGGTGGCTGCTTGAGCACAACTGTGTTCCCCAAGCCAAGGCTGACCACTTTCCAGGTTTAGCACATCAATGGAAAGTGCCATGGTAACAATGGCACCAACGCACCTGTAGTGAAGTGGTGAACACAGCAGAGAAAAGCTTGTTATGGTGCATTCATATTCTTCCTTTAAGAATGGGCTTTGGAGTTTGAGGTGGAGGTTTGAGGAGAGGACGTCCAAGACTTGGAAGAAGCAAGTGGAAGCGGAGAGTAGGAGGGTGGTTTGAGGGGATGGAGGATGCTTGAATCGGGTGAAGTGGAGGAGGATAGGGCGGTTTGCTGCGAGTGTGAGGGAACTGGCCACCGACCCATTCACGGTGGACAAAAAAAACCCGGATTTAAACTTTGGTTTTACTACTTTACTGCTACCTGGTTTGATTTATTTTGATAGCTCAAGCCAACTTATATTCAGGACAGACAATAGATTGTAAATCCGCATGGCATGTGACTATATGGATTGTTGTAACTCACAAATGATCTTGAGGAAAGCTCGAAAAGCGCCGTAGGCAGGCGTCATCTGGTGGACCTTACTGCAACATACGACATCGTGTGGCACCAGTGCCTGACACTCAAGCTTTTTCAGGACAATCCCGGACCGTCACCTGTACAATTCCATATGTAACATGCTTGCAAACCGTGGCTGTATTCTCAAGACCAGTGACGGGCAGAGTAGTCGTCTCGTCGTCTGAGGAAGTACCACAAGGATCTTTACTGGCTCCTATGCTGTTCACCGTAGCTTTTGTTCTTAAACCAGTGAAAACAAGCAGTATACTGCATCGCCTACGGAACGGAGTCCCACCGGAGGTATCAGTTCTGGCTCCCTTCTGTTCAACTTGTATCAGCGATTAACCTCAAACACCATCTAGACAATATGGCTACGCCGACGATCTTGCCCTCCGCCAACTCGTACAGCAACTGGACAGCAGTAGAAAGCACACACTAACTACAGACATGGCCCTACTTGCAGCATATCTCAAGACCGGGAGGACTGAAGCTGAGCGAAGCCAAGACCTCCGCTACTGCCTTCCACCTCACCACCAAAGAGGTTCACGCCAGCTTTACATCAAACTCAATGGAGCGCATCTGTCATACAATCCTACCCCAACCTACTTGGGGGTGAAGCTTGACCGGCAGATACTTACGTGGCACCCTCGAGTCCGTATCCGCCAAGGTATCTTCGAGGAATAACCTCCTGCTCCGACTTGCTGATCTTTATGGGTGACAAGACCAACGACCTACGCACCACTGCCCTGGTTCTGGTATACAGCACTGCTGAATATGCTGCCACAGCATGGTGCAAACACCTCTCACACAAAGGAAGCTGGACACGTACTCAATGGACCCTTGAGAACCCTCAATGGCTGCCTCCGTCTACTCCATCTGAATTCTACCAGTGCTTTAGGATTGCACCTGCAAGCACTCGGGAGAACCACCACATGCACAAAAACTAGTGAAAAGGCCATGCTGAGACAACAGGCACCTGCTGCATAACACTGTCAAAAGAATAACACCAACTCGGTGACGAGGTTGACGCTTCTCGCCGACCTTTCTGCCGACACGCTGCTAAACTCTCCAGGCCCCATTCAACATCTTACAGACATGGAATACTGCCTGGCTAGATACCCAAGACCACATGAAAGGAATATCACAAGAGTAGTGTGTTAGGTAAATATTCTAAAGATCATATCCTTCAGTATGGGGTACCTCAGGGGTCTATTGCGGGTCCACCAATTTTCACTGCATATTCCAACTTTACAAATATCAGGCAATTTGCGATTGGTTATCACATTTATGCTGAGGCACACAGCTTTACATAAGTTTTGATCCTAAGTCTAAGGAAGATACGGCAACTGCAAAGTCACAGCTCACCAAATGCATCGCTGAAATAAGATATGGATGTGGTTAATAAAGTAAAAACTTAATGATGCAAAAACTGAGCTGTTCTTAATTGCTTCACCTAGGCATGCTGATGCTGTGTCTAACTTAGATTTGAAAATAGGGTGCTCGGGTCTTACCCCCATCTGTGTCTATTAAAATCTGGTCTTATGTTTGACAATAACCTCACTATGAAAGATCATGTTAGTTTATTGTGCAGGTGTTAATTTTCATTTACGAACCTTAGTAGAATCCGTAATTAATTGATCATTCTACTTGTGCACATGCAGTGCGATCTTTAATTCTATCTAGGCTTGACTATGGCATGCTTTGCTTGGGGTTCTGTCCTCCACCGATGTCATCGTTTGCAGAAATGCAAATCGGGCAGCTAGCCTGTTATATGCTAACAAACGCATGCGGCAACCCCTCTAATTCGCGAGTTGCATTGGCTGCCTTTGAGCAGTGTTCTTGTCAAAGACGCTCGCAGGTTTATCCCAAACAGCGAGCGCGCCAAAGGAGCGTGTCGAACGCCGGAGGCGTGAGGTGGCCGCGCGGAAGCGAGGGGTCTTTGCGCAAATAGTATTTCCTGTGCAAGCATAATGGTCAATCAAAGGATGTCGTCATCGTAAAGCCACCGCCCCAATTTTCACGATGAAACATCTTCAGATTACTTGCCAAATCGTGACGTTGCCGTCCAAAATAATACCATATGATTGTTGCACGCCGGATTATATTCCATTCAAAGCAAAATAGTTCACTCGACGAAATTTTGACAGCTGCGAGTGCGAGGTGAGTCCGTACGGTAGGTGAGATGGCAGATGGGCTTGTTGTAGCCCAGCTCTGTGCCAGAAATAAAAGTCCCCAGTAAAAGTTATTCACACCTTCCCTGCACAAACACACTGAATATGAACTAGACTAGGGCATTCGTCAGTCATTTTATCACATATTCGTACTGCAGTGACCAGTTAAAATTGCCACTCACAGACATGACAGGTGATTTTGAACATTAAATGAAAATGATACTGACCCGCGTATATCATTCCACGCAAAATGTGGCGTGTTGCGAACATCCAATTCAAGCCAGAAATGACGTCTAGTTCACAAATTCAACGCCGATAATTTAGGGGACACGCACCTCCTAGTCTTGACAAGAACTTACCTCGGCAACTTACCATGACAAATTGCCAGGCAAGGCCACCTCCAACAGACTGACCAATGTAGGGGTAGGCTAAACTCCTCGGCAGAACCATGGCTGAACGATGCAAAGAAAATGAACTACGTGTACAACACATGGTTCCTACAATGACTGAAATTCACATTTATATAACCGTATCATATCAGTACACGTAGCCGTAGCTTCAATACTCTCATCTCATATACTCAGCACCGCACCGGGACTCACTCAGCACAGGCTGCAGATAGCTCGATTAATCCTACACCGTCACCGGGATCGATGCATTGTAATTCCAGCCTGATTTCACCGGGCCGTTTTAACAGCAGCAAGAGTGTTGTTCGAGATTTTACATTCCCAGCTAGCAGTATCAGGGATCCTCGCTGTCTGGAGTATTCGATTTGTTTTGAATTCGTTACCAAAACTCAATAATTGAATGGTTATTGGATCAGTCCAATCAACTCGTATTCGGGAAACTATTTAAGCGAACGATGACATCATCAATTGACCAATCAAAGTCGGCTACAGTTTCGGAAGAAATATCCCGAAAAAACAATAAGTAAAAAAAGGAAAAGGAAATATTTGCGACAAGGCTTTGATACGGACTCAGCTTTGAGCGGTCCAGAGAGGGGCGGACGCGGACTCACACAAATTGAAAAATAATCAAAGGCTTTGATAAAAGGCTAGGTGAGACAGAGAAAATTAAGGTTAAGATCTTGGTGCATGATCGTACAATAGGGTATATGGTTTCTCATCGTCTATCTACACAATCTCATCAGTAAATACAACCTTTGGTCACCAAGGTCTTAGGGCAAGGTCTTTTCCGTAAGCAATACCGAAACAGAAGCCACCGTGATATATTTCGCTGGCTTCTGTTTCGGTATGCGTGCGGAGTTGTAAAGATAGCACAGGAATAAAGATGGCAGCTTCCATGATTGTTGTACAGTCGTGACATTTGTCGGAATAATCGGATTTTTTTCGCAAGGAATCTCCAATGACATGAAAAAACCATACGGACGTCTATTTAGGGATATTTTCATTATATATGTTCCGATAGGAATTATGCCAATAATTCCTTTAACAGTTTGAGACTTACATATATCTTAACATTTAGACCACACAACATACACACGGAACAACAGATGCCAAGTGGTCCTGCTAGCTATGCTGCCAGCCCACAAAAACCAATGCTTCATTTAATTTTTATCCTGGAATATAGAAATTATTATTAATGTTTTCATTTATGGGGTGGACAAACTTCATGTGAGGGGGGGTTCATTTCAATCTTTGCAGATGGACACACTAAATTCCACTCTCTCTTTGCAGCATACAGAGGATGTACTCAATTTAGTCCACTCGTTTCAATATTTTGATTCAAGGCATATAGTATGAGTCAATGCACACTGGGATGCCATAACTCATACGTCAATTTGGGGGGGGGGGGGGGAAGCGGGGGGGGGGGGGGGGGGGGGGGGGGGGGGGGGGGGGGGGTGTTGGGAAGCACCGTTGTTTTTCAGCAAATATTCCTGCAGGAATTTTGGAATTTTGTTTTGTTAGGTTGGTTAACCTGGTTTGAGATTTCAATTTGAATGTGGTTCAACATTTATATTCCTCCTTCACAGTTCTGCTGTCTGGGGGTGGTCGTAAGCGAGTAATATTTTTTTATGGAGTTCGAGTTAGAGTGGTCGAGTTCGAGTTAGAGTTGTCGAGTGCGAGTTCGAGTTGCTTTTAGAGTTCGAGTTGGCGTTTTAGGTTCGAGTTCGAATTGCTTTTAGAGTTCGAGTACAGTTCGAGTGGCTTTTAGACGTTCGAGTTGCTTTAAGAGTTCGAGTTGCTTTTTGTAGAGGTTCGAGTTGCTTTGTAGAGTTCGAGTTGCTTTTAGAGTTCGAGTCGCTTTTAGAGTTCGAGTTGCTTTTAGAGTCGAGTTCGAGTTGCTTTGGAGTTGGAGTTGCTTTTAGGTTCGATTACGAATTCCTTTTAGAGTTCGCATTAGCGTAGAGATGCATGTTCGAGAACTCAGCTATAAAGTAGAGTGCTTTAGAGTTCGATTTACGTTTTGTTGCGTCTTACAATACAGTTCCATAACCAGTTTGATCTAGTTTGTTGACCTTTACGAATATCACGAAACCAAAACAAAGGTCACGAAAGGTCATGATGTTAACCCTCGCCCACGTCCAAACCGGGGAGGGGGGAAGTTAACACCCCCTAAACGATGATTCCCAGTAGCACAAAAACGCAAAGGAATATAGTCTAAAGGCTTTTAGTAATAGTTTATCCTTTGCGGCCATTTTAGCGACAAAGTTTGGAGGTACTACTTACCTCAGGGGCGTCAGGGTGCCCCGTCAAAGTCGGAATGTATGGTGGTGGTGGGGGGGTTGGCAACTGCCTATACTTTATTGGGAAAATCGCCAAAAATGGTACTTTAGTTACTGATGATGCTACTGTTAAGCAAATACTGACAATAAAGATTCGTTTCTATTTTTTAGGGTAATAACATGTGTTGTTACTTTGGCACTTCCAACATTGCCAAATAGGCCTAAATACCAATTTTGCTTGCATTAATGGCGTCATATTGTTAAAATGGATATGTTGTACTTCATTTGAAGAAAGGACGTATGTAGACTACACAATGATACCAAACAAGAAGCTGTTGTCCATTAATTACGGAAAAATGGGGGGTCGTGAAGTAGTAGAAAAAAACTTGATGGTACCGAGGGTTAAGCTTACTTGATCGCAGAATCAACATGGCATACCCCACTTTAATACGAAAAGAATAGGAATAAATTGTAGGCGATGTATCTTTGCAAATAACATGACAGATATAGCTTCGTTGTCGTTTATGAGTGTCTTGACTATTAAAGGAGACATGTAGATCAGCGCCGCACGTATATACATTCAACACACCATTAACAAAATGATTTTCTGAGAGTCTGAGAAGTTACAGTACAGCTCGTAAGGTCGTTACATCCTAGTCTAGGCAAGAACTTAACCACACTCGGCACTTACCAGGACAAATTGACAAGGCAGGCACCTCCAACATACTGTACAACATGAAGGCTAACTCTCGGCAGAACCATGGCTTAACGGATTTCTATGGGAAACTCCGTGTAACAATACACAGTGTTCCTACAATGACTGAAATTCACAATTATAGTAACCGTAATCACAATCAGTACACGTAGCCCGTAGCCTTCAAAATACTCTCATCTTCCTATCTCAGCACCGCAACACCGGGACCTCACACAGTGCTGCAGCTAGCTCGAATAGCCTACAACCACCGTCACCGGGGGATCCTACACGTGCATGTAATTCAACCCCCATGATTTTCACCTGGCCGTTTTCACAGCAGCTAGAGTGTTTGGTCAGAGATTTTACATCCCCAGCTTGCGGTATCACCAGGGATCCTCGCTGTCATGATGCTGTAATTCGCTTTGTTTTTTGAATTCGTTACCAAAACTCAATATTGAATGGTTATTGATCAGTTCCAATAAATTCGTATTCTAGGAACTATCTTAAGCGAACGATGACATATCATTGACCAATCAGATCGCTAATAGTGTCCTGGAAAACTATCCGAAAACCATAAGTAACAAAGAAAAGGAAATTTTGCGAAAAGGCTTTGATTACGACACAGCTTTGAGCGGTCCAGATAGGGGCTCGCACTCAACACAATATTGAATAAATAATCAAGGCCTTGATAAAAGGCTAGTAGTTGAGACATAGATTAAGTTTAAGATCTTGGTGCATGTGTACAAATATTGTCTATGGTTTACTCATCGTCTATCTAACACCATCTCATCGTAATCCAGACCCTGGTCCACCAGGTCTTAGGTCAAGTCTCGTTCCGTACGCAATACTACCTGAAAAGAAGCCAGCGTGATATATTTCTCTGGCTTCTGTTTCGTATGCTGGCTGCGTTGTAAATAGATAGCACAGGGAAGTAAAGAGGCACTTCCATGATTGTTGTACCGTCTTGAACATTTTTCGATAAGCTGGATTTTTTTCGCAAGTAATACTCTAATGACCATGAAAAACCAGCTGGTACTTCTTATTTTAGGGATATCTCATTATATATGTTCGATAGAATTTGCCAATACATTCCTTTAACAGTTTTGATGATACATAGAATCTTAAAACAATTTAGACACACCCAACACACGCACAACAGATTGCAAAGTGGGCCTGACTATCTATGACGCCACCAGCCCACAACAACCAATGCTTCATTTAATTTATCCTGAATATAGAAATTATTATTAATTTTTTTCAATTTATGGGGGTGACAAACTTCATTTGAGGGGTGTTTTCATTTCACATACTATTGGCAGAGAATGACACACTAATTTCCACTCTCTCTTTGTCATCATACAGCAAGAATGTACTCATTTAAGTCCCCTCTGTCAACTATTCTGATTTCAGGCAATCTAGTATGAGTCCCAATGCATGGGATCCATAACTCATCATTCAATTGAGTTCTGGGAAGACCAGCTGTTTTCACAATATTCCTGCGGAATTTGAATTTTTGTCTTTTGTTCGGTATGTGGTTAACCTGGTTTGAGATTTCAATTACGTTTGTGTTAAATTGTATATTCCTCCGCACAGTTCGGCTGTCTGGGGTGGACTAAGCGAGTATTTTTTTTAGAGTTCGAGTTAGAGTTGTCGAGTTCGATTTAGAGTTGCTTCGAGTTCGAGTTGCTTTTAGGTTCGAGTTGCCTTTAGAGTTCGAGTTCGGTTCTTTTAGAGTCGAGTTAGAGTTCGAGTTGCTTTTTTAGAGTTCGAGTTTGCTTTTAGAGTGTTCGAGTTGCTTTTTAAGTTCGAGTTGCTTTTTAAGTTCGAGTTGCTTTTAGAGCTCGAGCTTCTATTTCGAGTTCGAGTTGCTTTTAGCAGTTCGAGTTCGAGTTTGCTTTTGAGAGGCGAGTTGCTAGTTTAGGTTCGAGTACGCATTCCCTTTTAGAGTTCGATTAGAGTTAAGTATGCATGTTCGAGCTAGATATAAAGTAGAGTGGCTTTAAGAGTTCGATTTACGTTTATGTTTGTCGTCTTAATCAATACAGTTCCCATAGCCAGTTTTGAGCTAATTTGTTTGACCGTTTACGAATATCACGAACAAACCAAAGGTCACGAAAATCATGAATGTTACCCCGCTTCCACGTCCCAAACCGGGATGGGGGAAGTTAGACCACCCCCTAACGGATGATTCCCAGTCCGCCCCATCACGCACAACGAATATGATCAAGGCTTTAAGTAATAGTTTACCTTTGCGGCGGCCATTTTTAGCGAAAAAGTTTGGAGGTACTACCTCATGCGTCAGGGTGTCTCGTCAAGTCGGAAGGTATGGTGGTGGTGGGGGGTTGGCCCCTCCTAAACTTTATTGTTTAAAATGCCAAAAATTGTACTTATTTACTTATGATTCTACTGTATAAGCAAATACTATACTACTGACAATACTATTTCGTTCTAATTTGTTTAGGTAATAACATGTTTATGCTTACTTTGGCCGCCAACATAGCCAATAGCCTAAATACCAAGTTTGCTTGCATTAATGCGCATTTGTTAACACTTGTATCTTTTGTACTTTCATTTGAGAAAGGACGTAGTGCTACACACGCGGATACCACACAAGACGATGTTTGTCCATGATTACGGAAAAATGGGGGGTTCGGTCGTCCATGTAGTAAAAAAAACTTGATTGTACGAGGGTTACCTCTTACTTGATTCGCAGATCAACATGGCCACCATTCATACGAAATAATACGGAATAAATGTAAGGCATTGTATTTCTTTGCACATCACATTTACAGATATAGCTTCGCTGTCGTGTATTGCGTGTTCTTGACTTATTAAATACGACCATGTAGGATCGGCCGCCGCACGTATATACATTCAACACACCTCCAAGTTAAAACATGATTCTTTATAGCTAGCTCCTGAGCATGTCTTACAGTACGATTGGTAAGTCCGTTCTTTCTATTGAAAGGGAGGTCACACGTTAGGAACATTCTGGCGTCACTAAAATAGAACGACCCTACATAATAAATTTTGATGACTCCCACCGATCACGACGCTTCTCCCCTAAAACAGACTACGATTGTATTGCCATCGCCTTTTAAACAACACACATCATTTTTGTCATCACAAATGTTATAGCCGGCCTGCCGCCCCCCCCCCCTTTCAGATGTCAGACATTCAAAGATCGGCTGCCCCCCCTCCCTCCATCTAAAGAAAATGATGGGCCACTATAAGTATGAATATTCGTCAAATGTCTTTCTTTCATATATATACAACGATATAAGGCAGTTATAAGGCAGTTATTCCTCTTTGCCACTAGTCTAGGTATAAAGGCGACTAGTTTTCATGTTATAATCACTGCCAAAATATTTCAGAAATTAGGACCCAGTGGCGTAACCAGTTTTTTTTTCAGGGGAAGGAGGGGGACATTTCCCGAGGAATCATATATTAAAATTTGTTAGTATAGTGTGAAGGCCTATGTTGGTTTTCAACTGTGAATTGGCGCGTGTGCAAAAATTCACGATTTTTTTCTATGGGGGAAAAGGGGGGGGCAAGATTCCACACCAGGGGGAAGAGCTTCCCCCTGCCCTCACCTTTCGGCAACAAAATTGGGATACAATGGTGTTACCCTTACAAAAATGTTCCAGGTATGGTTCTATAAATTTCTTATTATTTTCTGTTAGCTTGTCGAATCAAAATTTTATTGCATTTACAACAGTTGCACTTGCCAACACGATACTCCAATGCATATAGACAACAAATCAACTAAAATCCAAAAATCAAATATCCTGGTCCTCCGGACCATTGGACATCGTCCTTTAATACTTGCGTCGGCACACCTTTTTGACTCCCAATGGCCACCCATACCCTTCCGCAGCGCCCAACTTGTCCACAATATGACAAAATTCAAAATACCTCGGCCGCCGAAAAACTCACGTCCCAGTTATGAAGTGTGCAACTTACACTGCGGGTGACTTCAAACCCGGTCAAGCATGGTTGTCCTTCAAACCCTCGCTGGATGGCAAGCCATTTCAGAATTCCCGGAAAAAGGAATTTTGTTTTTTGCGGTTTTGCCTGTCACCTTAACGAATACGCTCACTGGCTGCTGAAAGGAAAGAATAAGGTGCATAAAAAAGCAAAGAAGAAACAAACAAACAAACACACGAGAGCATCAGATGCTGTAGGCTTACTCCAGGTGCGGCGTGAGTTGTGCAATGATGTGAAACAAACCAATTAAGTGACAAATTCCCATATCCTACACGATCCCATAACTGCAGTTTTTCCACATTCAAAAACCACGTGCGGACCCCTTTTTGTTTCTTGGGGGAAAATTGCCCTAGATCGAACAAGAAAAACTAACGCTAACCAACCTTTTTTCGGTGATCGTCAGTATGGAGTCTTTTTCCGAAAATGATGTTTTGGGATATAGGCCTATATCCAGTGAAATTTGTTCATTGTTAAGGTCCAAAACAAAAAAAATCAGTTTGTTCCCAGTAGAGGTGCCAAAACCTAATGTGAAAATGCACTTTTTATTTTTAATTAAAAAAAAATTGAAAAGGGCTTCCCAGAAATTGCTACAAATTGGCTAAATTGGCAAGTCAAGACGGTTGCAAATCATACTTGATGTCCAATTATTAGTTTATAAACAAAAATTTGATTTTGGTATCACTTGGATATCTTATAAATTGAAACCTGTCTAATCTCTGTTTTGTCTAACATGAAAATCTCCCCCCCCCCCCTCGTAAATAAAAAAAACAACAACAAATACAGTAAAATTGCTCCCAAATTAAGCATTTGCCGTACTACTGGGGGCAAAACAAACTTGAATCCCCATGCTGACGCCCTATTCACCTCAACCACTGGCTCCACCAACCACACCTAACCCATGGGATCCTGTATCATCATAACTAACTAACTACCAACTACCCCCCCCCCATCAACAATCACTCCATCACACCATGGAACTTTGTCCTTGTCCACCACGATTTCAGATGCATCAACCAGGAGCAGCACAACGCTACAAGACTAACTATAGTAGTTAAAAACATAATTTTTGCACAATTTATTGCTTAAGGTCCGGTGGTTATATCAGGGGATTAAACAGTAAAAAAATATAGATGACTTTGAGGATTAGGAAGGCTTGATTGAGCCCCAATGGGGTCTCCGCAACTAGGTTGTCAGAAATTTAAGAAATAACTGCGCTCCAGTCTCCCTTCAATTCCCAGCTACTTTTTGCAGGGGTTTTGAAAAATTTGGATAAGAATGTGGCTTTGCCATGAAAGGTAGGGTCCCTGGAACTGAAATGATCCTAAGATGGGGGGTCACTGGAACTAAACGAGCCTGAAAATGAGGGACTTATAAATTGTACATAACCATACTTCCCCCTAATGTGAGAACTCCCCCCCAACCTTTACATTTAATGTTTTTGCTGTTTAACCCCATTTTGAACATTTTTAAATTTTTATTCCCCAATTTTTTAACGCATTACATTAATTTCCATTCACACACACAAGCACATGCACACATGCAAACACCCACACACACACAAATGTACACATACACAATAGTTATAAATAAATGCATTTGGCATTCATATAAAAAAAAGAATTTTTTTAGTGTTCCTACAAGATACTTTCTAATTAAGAGGTACATACCCATGTGTGACAAATCATGTTATTGCACTACCTATACCTAGAGTAAAATTACTAAGGTCATTCCTATATGACAGAAACTGGCACTGTCAGAGTGTCAGGGTCACTCTAAGCCAAACTAACATCCAGCCTACACATAAGCACATGTGGTGTATCTCTAATTACTGACGCTTGATGTCAAAAATGGTTCCCGTTCTTGGGAGAGACCTTTAACTAAACAATCCATGCAAAGTCGCCACAACACAGTGAACGCAAAAGTGATTGACTATGATTTTTAGTCTAACAATAACATGTTTACTAGTGTTACAGTTAACACTTTCGGTGCATTTCTTGATAGTTTTGCCCTGTTTCTTTGCGTGTTAGTATTCCAGGGGGGGGGAGTGTTTTGGGCCCTAAAGACCTTTTGCTCACTCCTCCATATAACTTTTTTGTTTCATACTGTGGAGGTAAATGGGAGAATAAAGTTTGTGAACTATTGAATCTATCACCCAGCACCTTTCTTATAGACTTACTTCGTAAGCCAAAAGGAGACCTGAAAGCAAAGTTACCTTCGCAAGTTTGAATTTACAGTGCATTTCTAGAATCCGGCA
Organism: Ophioderma brevispina; assembly: GCA_023653785.1. Taxonomy (NCBI): domain Eukaryota; kingdom Metazoa; phylum Echinodermata; class Ophiuroidea; order Amphilepidida; family Ophiodermatidae; genus Ophioderma; species Ophioderma brevispina. The sequence goes on along the minus strand of JAMKCH010013631.1, from coordinate 70,898 downwards.
AAAACACAACATTGGGACAGAATAATTGTAAATAGAAAGCAGAAAATTACTGACCATTTTTTTTTAAGTTTGTATTAGTAGTTCTGTAACCTGCATTTATTTCTGCCTACCGAACATAAAACAGGACTTATTAAAAAAAGATCAAAAGAAAAATTCACATGGTTTTCCCTGGCATGATATTTTTCATTGACAAACAGATTTTCTTGCATAAAGATCTTGAAGCATGTATTTCTCTCTCGGTCGGTTCGGGGAGGGGAGTGGATGGTAAGGGCATAGGAGGAGGGGAAGTGGAGGGAGAGAAGAAGAGAATGGAGAGAGGATAGAGGGAGGAGACAGGGAGAGGGGAGGAGAGAGGGAGAGGAGAGAGGAGGGAAGAGGAGAGAGAGGAGAGAATGGAAAAGGGGATAAGAGAGAAATGGAAATAAGAGGGGAGAAGAAGGAAGGAGAGGAGAGGAAGCAAAGAAGAGGGGAGGAAGATGGAGAGAGGATGAGGACGAGGGGAGAAGAGAAAGGCGGGAGTGAGGGAGAATAGAGGAAAGGGAAAGTGAGGGGAGAGAGGGAGATGAGGTACGAGAGAGGAGGGGAGAGGGGAAAGTGAGGAGAGTGATGAAGGGAGAGAGCCTGGAGAGGGGAAGAGCGAGAGAGAGGCGAGAGGGAGCGAAGAGGCGATGAGAGATGGGAAAGTGAGAGGAGAGGGGGAGAGAGGGAGGAAGCGATGGGAGAGATGGAGAGGAGAGGTACGGTAGAGGAAGGAGAGGCAAGAGGGGGAGAGAGGGAGAGTAGAGAAGAGAGGGAGAGAGGATAGGAGAGCTGTCTTTCTGGCATTGCGGAACTGACTCCCCGTGGGCGGGCGCCCGGGGGGTCGGGGAAAGGTAATTATTGTCCGCCGGCGACAATATGAAGGTGGTGACATATAAACAAGGAAGGAAGTGTAATCAGTCCCAGCATGTTGGGTGGTCTCGAGACTTGGAATATAGGCATGATAGGTGACGATCTTAGTCTAGATGGCTTATTGAATTTCTACTCATAAATTATATTTCAAAAGTCTCTGAATCAGACTTTAAATGCTGATTGATTCCTCCAAACCTTGATGAATCATTCAATTTGACATCGGCAAGAAACATCATTAAAGCAATTTTGTTCTGCGGACTTTTATGTAGAAGAAATTGGAGGAAATGCATTTGAAAATTCAATTTCGCACATTTCAAAAATCCCTGACGTTAGTCTCTTCTCATGTATAAGGGGTCCTACCACGCCTATGACTCCGCGAGGCCGAGCACGAACATATACAAACGCACAACGGACTACGGCGCTCTGCAACACAACGTATACCCCGACGTATTGACAGGATCTGGCTCTTGTCGAACCACATTTTGCTCAATTTCATTTCAAAACCTGTTTTGTCATAGTTAATCGCATAAGATCGGTTTTATGGGTGTGTCTTTTGTAGTAAACCGGTTTTCGCAAGTTATGACAGAAACTGACGTATTCATGGCATTTGACACTATAGAATCTAACAGTTAATGGGTTATTTATATAGAGTGCCAATTTTACGATGGAGGCAAAATAATCGAGCCTCCCCCCCCCATTTAATTCAATGCCAAAAGTCGAGCAAGTCGTGTCTACCCCGTGGGAATCATGGCATAGATCAACGAGCACAAGCTATGGTCGGGGACAGAAAAGGCGACCAATTGCGCGTCGGACGTTATTTGACGTGCAGAACAAATGTCGGGCGTGTGAAGAAAATAATCTGTGAACATTAAAGCTTATTGACACAGAAAGTTTGCTTTGAGTTAATTATTGCGCCCGTGCGTCGAATATTCGACTCAAATCGGTTATGTTTTGGCATTTTAAATCATGTTTTGTTCGAACATGCCACGCCCATACCACATTCAAACCAATCCACAGTCCGTGCCGGCGTGATTGACAACCTTGCATACGCGCAATTGGTCGGCTACTTCTGTCCCTGACTTCTTTTAGACCACGTGTTATGCTGGTTCGGCCACCGAGCTGTCGTTGTGGTCGCTTTGCGGAAGGTCGCATGGTCCTTGTGAATGACATGATTATTCACACACATATGGCGGCCGATTTGAGTTCAAAAGGTACATAATGCTTACATGCTTCAGGTTAGCCAAAATGTGTAAGTATAATATCTGTAAGAATATAAAAAAGGTTATTGCGCATAAAATGTGTATGGTAGTGAAAAAAAAAATACTTAAGAGGATATAAACATAAAAGGTTTAGTGTTAAAAAAAAAGAAAGAAAGGCCTATAGTAAAAACGCTACCGAGGTAAGGAAGGTAGGTAATTAATACAGGTCATGTATGAAGACCCAGATCAGGTAAATGAAAACAGGTAGGTGAAAGATACACGTAGGAGTGACAGGTTGTACCATCAGGGCGAACTTTTTATAGTCTATTTTTTTTTTCTAGATTTGTTTCAGATTATTTTATACTAAAAATAATATTTACTAGATCTATTTTTTAAAGTTTTTTCTATAGGTTATTTTTTTTCTAAAAACATAGTGTTAATGTGTTTTACGGTACGACATGCTTATTCGCATGGTCAAAGTTTACAATGATTCTAGGTACCGCAACACGCGTCGCAAGTGTTTGAAGGTACACACTCGCGTTTGCAGTGTTTACGCTACGCCACGCGTACTTGTAAGTGTAATGGGGCACACGTTCTTGCAAGTATTTAAAGTGGTTCCGGCGGCGGTAAAAAGTGATGGACATTTACCCTGGTGGGATTTGGGGGTCCCGCGTAGGGACCTGATGTACTCTAAATCACTTGTAAACGTGGGTGCGTATTATAAACCACAAACTCGTGCGTACCCTAAAAAACACTGCGAGCGCGCGCGGGTACCCGAACTACACATGCGGTAAACATGTTCCCAAAACACTGCAAAGGCATAGACGTACACTAGGCTAGAACACTTGTATGACACTGCAAACTCGGGCGCGTACCCTAGACTACTTGCAAATGCGTGCGTATCCTAGAATTAAGAACAATATGGAACAGGAGATTAAGAGAGAGAGATCGACTTGGCATAAGCGTGAGTTTACTCTTAAACAAATCTAGGAAAAAACATATAAACTAAAAAAAACAAGTAGAAAATAAACTAGGGAAACAAAGTCTAAAAAAATACGGAAAAATCCAGAAAAAGAAAAATTATAAAAAGTGTTTATAGGATCCAATGGTACACCGTACTTCCGTGACAAGTTCATTTACTACACTGCAGTTCATTTTTAACCGGTCTCATTTACCACAACGTATTTATTACCGATCTTGTTTTATTTGCATGACCTGTTTAATTAGCTGATTGTTTTATTACCAATTTATTTACGTGCTTTTGCCTGACGTGTATTCTTTTATGTGACCGTCTTCATTCACAAACATGTATTATTATCTGACTGTTTTCATTTACCACTAAGTATTCATTCAACTCGAACCAAAGAGTAACTCGAACTCTAAAACGCAACTCGAACTCTATAAAAGCAACTTGAACTCTAAAAGCAACTGTGCGAACTACTAAAGTCGGAACTCTAAAAGCAAACTCGAACCCTAAACTCGAACCTACAAACCTTTTCCCCCCTTCTTGAGTGGGGCACAAACAAAAACTCATAACTCGAACTCTAAAAGCAACTCGAACTCTAAAGCAACTCTACCGTAAACTCGAACTCGACCAATTCTCTAACTCGAACTCATAAAATAGTGTTACCCCTCTAATTCGTCGGTTTTCTTTGTCCCCCGCCAACTTTAGTTGGCGGAAGGGGGATATAGAAATGCTCTTCGTCCGTGCGCGTGTGTGTCCCACGCGATATCTTTGGATCTAAGCAAGTGTGAGGGTCCATCTTTGCAACATAGATGTATCTCAGGTACGCGTTTTGCTGAATCTGAAATGGGTCATGAGTCATGGGTCAAAGGTCAAATATGGTCAAAAATAGGATTAAATTGCTACAAACCTTGTAAACACGATATCTTTTTATCTGAGCAAGTATGGGTGCCCATCTTCGCACCATAGATGTCACTCAAGTAGGCGGTGGATGAGTTCGGAGATGGGTCATGTGGTTTGGGTCAAAGGTCAAATACGGTCAAAAATGGGTTAAATTGCTTTAAACCTTGTCAATTGTGGTTGGATGATGAAACTTGGTGGCTGTGGTCCATATTTGATGCCAAATATTTTGAAGGTCATTTCAAGGTCATGTGGGGTCATTCAAGGTCAAATCGGTAGGATGATGAAACTTGGTGGGTGCAGTCAACATTTAGTGCCTAAAATTTTGAAGGTCGTTTCAAGGTCGTGCGGGGTCATCCAAGGTCAAATCACTAAACATGGTTGTATGGCCATGAAACCTGGTGGGTATAGTCAGCATTTGAAGCCATTTTTTTTTCAAGGTCATTTCCAGGTCATCTGGGGTCATCTGAGGTAAAATCACTGCAAATGGTTGTATGGTCATGAAACTTGGTGGGTGTGGTCTACATTCAGTGCTGGAAATTTTGAAGGTCATTTCAAGGTCATGTAGGGTCATCCATGGCCAATGGTTGTATGGTTATGGGTGTTGTCAGCATTTGATTCCAAAAATTAACAAGGCCATTTCAAGGTCATCTGGGGTCATCCAATGTCAAAGAAGGTGATATCACTACAATTAGTTGTATGGTCTTGAAACTTTGTGGGTGTGGTCAACATTTAGTGTTGTAACTTGTGAAGGTCATTTTAAGGTCATTCTGGGTCATCCAAAGTCAAATCACTACAAATGGTTCTATGGTCCTAAAACCTGGGGAGTATTCACATTTGGATACCAAAAAAATGTATATCTTGGGAATGAAATGGATTTGAGGGATCAAAATTCAGAACGACAATGAGAAAAATACGGCCTTTCATCTGATCGATACTAAAAAATCGATACTACTTTCGCGTAAATCAGGGGGTCCCAAAGACGATCGGAACACGCACCTTTAACGGATATAAGTGACCACTTACCCATTTTAATCTCGACTAATTTATCTGTGTACCAGAAAAAAAATAAGAGAATTTAAAGATCAAAATATTCATATATTCAGAAATTATATAAGTAATGTTGACTTGGATGTTGTTTGCTATTGTAATGATCTTGACATTGCATAATAGTTTTATTATTACATTCAACAATGAGTGTTTTCCCATAAGGACGGTGAAAAAGCAAGCAAGTAAATTCAAACCAAGATTAACTTGATCACGCCTTTACTCAAGAGTATTCGAAGAAAAAATCTGATGTATAAGAAGTCTGTTTTAAAACCAACAGAACATAATATTCACAAATTTCAAATGTATAGAAATAAATAGCTTATTAAGACTTGCTAAGCAAAATTACTTTAGCAATCTACTCGAAAATGAAAAAAAATATTTGAAATACTTGTAAGCTTTCACTCGCCAATGGCGTTTTCCCAATTTTTTAAAAACAGTCGAAGTTGTACCTATCTATAAAAAAAAAAGAAAATCCCGATTTTTTTGGTAAATACCGCCCTGTGTCTGTGTTGCCTTGTTTTTTCAAAAATGCATAACAGGTGTTATGACTTTTTGATTAGAAACAATAATGTGTATAATAAACAGTATGGATTTAGGAGCAAGCACGCCACATTGGACTGTTAAAGATTTAAGTAATTCAATTGACAATGATATGTTCACGTTAGGAATTTTTATGGATCTTTCAAAAACTTTCGATACCATAGATCACAATATTTTACTTGATAAGCTTTATCATTATGCATGGATTTTGAGGAATATCACATAATTGGTTTACCAGTTATCTTTCATATAGGAATCAACATGTATCTTATAATAAGGTAAATTCATCCTATGAGCAAGTTATTACGGTGTTCCACAGGGGTTCATATTGAGACCATTGCTCTTTATAATCTATATGAATGATATTTGTACCACTTCCAATTATTTGCTTAAGTTTATTTTATTGGCTGATGATACAACTGTATTCTACTCAAAAGGACGCATTGTATGATGCTGTTAACAGGGGACTACAAGAAGTGAATAACTGGTTTAAATGCAACAAATTGTTAAATGCATCTAAAACAAATTTACTGCTCATAGGAAATTTTATCTAAAACTGATAAAAAAATAATTTGGATTGATGTAAATTAGCTCAAGTTTCTTCGGCAAAGTTGCTTGGGATTACCATTGATGAAAGTTTGACGTGGAAAAGTCATAAAAATAACATTTGTAAAGTAATATCTAGACATATTGGTGTGTTAAACAAAGTTAAGTACTGCTTGCCTAAATCCTCAATGTATAAACTATATTGTAGGCCTACGTTAATCATGCCTTACCTTACGTATGGTATTTTACTCTGGGGCAATGCATCAATGGTCGACTAAATTATTTAAATTACAAAAGAAAGCCTTAAGGATAGTGACAATGAGCTCACACTTATGCCATACTAAACCACTTTTTGTCTCACTTTTCTGTCTGTCTTTCTATCTGTCTGTCTGTCTGTCTGTCATGCTGTCTACCCGCCGTCCGTGTTCACTGCTTGTGTACAATTTATCTGAAGTTCCGTAAGGGGTACGATGATGTAACTTGGTGGAAAGAAGCGGGTCAATGAGTTCTCGACCTGATTAGATTTTGGGCGTAAAATATGCTAATTAAGTATCTAATTTGCATAATTTACGAAACTGTTCCAGTAAGACTTGTGTACAAGTTTTCGGGAGTTCCGTAAGGCGTATGATGATGTAACTTGGTGGAAGGGAGCGGGCTGGAGAGTTCTCGAACTGATTAGATTCGGGCGTAATATCGTGCAAATAGTAAATGCAAATGAGCTTAATAATATGCAATGCAAAAATCACGTAAATTGCTGACAATTTTGAAACGATACAAGCGATACCGAAAACATCCTTCATTCCTGAAAGCCTATCATGGTGCGCATCATTTTTGCAATTTGGAAGTGCATGATACATGCGGCTTAGGTATACAAATGAGCTAATTAAATATGCGTAATTACTGTATCTCTGAAACCGTACAACGGATAGGCAAAATTCCTTCGCTGCATGAAAGAATACTATGCCATGCATCTTTTGGGTCAATCATAATTGGGTCAAAGTGGCATTTTGGGCGTAAAATATGCTAATTGTCTAATTTGCATAATTTAAGAAAAAAAGTTATCTAGAGTTCCGTAAGCCATATAGTGATGTAACTTGGTGTAAGGGAGCGGGTTGAAGAGTTTTCGACCTTATTAGATTTTGAAGTGTATTTTGGGTTAATTAGTTATGGAATGAGCCTAATTAATATGCATATTTTTTTTAATTAATTGCTATAGTTTTTAAACGGTACATCGATACCCAAAATTTCTTCACTGCATGAAAGCTTATATGGTGCGAATGTTTTGCCATTTGAAAGTAATGTGATTTTGCGGCTTAGATATGCAAATGAGCTAATTTAATAAGCATAATGGCTGTATCGCTGAAACGGCACCTCGGGTATAAAAGCAAATTCCTTTGCTACATGAAAGACTATAGTCTGGCCATACATCTTTTGGGTGAATCATAGTGTTGGGGGTTGTGGGGAGGGGGAGAGTGTTGGACGGGGGTGGGGTGTTGACAGGTTGTTGGGGAAGGGGTGGGGTGTTGCTGGTATTGTTGGGTGTTGCGATGTTTGGGTGTTGTGGGGTGTTGCGGGGTTGTGGGTTAGGGTGTGTTGGGATGGTGTGGGGTGTTTCGGGGGGATGGGGCATTTTTGTGGGGTATTGGGGGGAGGGGGTGGTATTGGGGGTGTTGGGGTTGGGTATTGTTGGGGTGGTTGGGGTGAGGGGGTGGTGTTTTGCGGGGTGTGGGGAGGGGGTGGGGGTTTTGCGGGGTTTGGTGTTGCGGGGTGTGGTGTTGCGGGGGGTTGGGGAAGGAGGAACAACCCTGTATTCATACAATTGCAACCTGGTCTGCTGCTCTTTGGCTTACAGCTATGCGCGAAAGCAGGCGAGACTTGTTGGTTCGAGAACGCCGTGTTTATAAACTAATACTAAAAATATTTGTTAATTGTTAATCATCTGTATTGATATTTTGTTGTGTATGATGGGAATTTTCCCGTGTTCAGATATGTCTCTGTTCGTTGATCCAAAACCTATGGCTGCTGCTCTAATAGTCCTGAGGCCCGGAGGGGGGGGGGCCAGATTATAGAAGTTTCCCATTTTTTCAGACGCCAAGTTTTTTCGGCTCGCTGCGCTCGCCGGGTACCTCCGGGTCGACCCATATTTTTCCCAGTCGGTTCAAAATCCTGAAGAGCGGTGTGGTGTGTCGTGTGTGTGTAGGGGGGGGGGGTTGGTAGGCCAGCAACAACAGTTCGCCTCCTTCCACTACTCTTCTTACCTCTTTCTTTCCTCCTCTTCCCTCTTTCCCCTTCCTTTCCCTCTTAACTACTTTCTCTTTGCCCCCTTTTCGTCTTCATCTTTCCCTCTTTTTCTTTCTGCCTTTTCTCTTCCTTCTCCCTTTTTTCCTTCCTAATTTTTGGCTCCCCTTCCCTATTTTTTTTGTGTCGGGGAGGGACAGCTGGCCCCCCCCCCACTTGTTACGCCCACTGCCTGCAATGATTGACGCATCAAGAGCTTAACTTTATGTAACTTCTATAAAGACATAGACTTCAGTACAGAATCAAGCATCTTGGTTTTTTATAGGCCGAGCTTGTCAACGAACTAGGCAAAAAATGTTTATTGACCGGATTTTGATGTTTGTGTCCCTAAACGTACTATCCGATAAAAATGTGGATGCCATCCTGCCCCCATAACAAAATTTCATAGTTGTGATAATGAGACTTCAAATGAAAAAGTTAATAGGTGGGGGGGCCTCTGCCTTCATTATGAGATTTCATGTGGCGCGCGTGCCCCCCTTTTTCCCCTACTATTTGTCAGGATAGTTTAGATGGCCGATGGAGAACAGCACGTACACAATGTTCAACACTTCTGGGGATGCGGGCTGTAGGGCGGGGTAAGTCGGGTGAGACAGAACCACCCTTGCCAGAGAAATGGACACAAATGAAGATCCCGGGATAGCTGCTTTATAAGTTCTGTTCAATTTATTCCTTAGTCTACACACTATCAAGGTCCTGTACATCTGATTCAGTCGGCAACACCGCGACCCTGTACAACGGGATACATCCAAGCAATGTATTACTAACTAGACCACAACCTAGGCCACAGCATGTGTCTAGTGAAATGGTGTAGTTCGGAGGTGCGAACAGCCCACCACAGCCGGATGACCAGGACGAAGTGAACTATCAAAAAATAATAATCAGGATGACCCGACGGTTCACCACGACCTGCACACCCAACAATGGCCACCGAAACACACCGACACAGCGCACCCATGCACCAACCAACTACTTACACATGGTATGTCCACGGCTGTTGTCCCTATACAGTTTAACACTAAAATACTCTAACATAGCAAATGTGCTACACAAATGTCATCTTATGTGGTCCATGCTCAAGCATAAGCTGAATGCTAATATAACAAAGTGGCCTGTAATCCTAACAATTTATCTAATGAACCAATGACAATCTTGATATTTTTCCAGGCCATGCGTAGATACCAATACTAAGTACATGTAGCTATCAAATCCTTTACATCCTGAAAATGGTATCTTTCCTGAGCCGCATATTCATATTCATGACCCTGCTATAACTCTTCTAAGAACTATATACTCTTTAGTTGTAGCACCACTTTAAGTAGTAATACCAAAACACATAATATTAAACCTCAAAAATCAACAGCACCATTACAACTATACAAATGTAGCCATAGTACGCATATGATATGTGTGTATGTATGTGCATATGTATGAGCTTGTATGTAAGGGTGTGTGTGTTTGTATGTGTGCATGTGTATGTATGCATGTATGTACAGGTATGTGTGTAAGAGTATGTGTGTATGTGTATAAGTGCAGGCATATGTGTATGTATGTATGGTGGGTATGTATGTAAGCTTATGTACAGGTTTGTGTATATGGGTGTATGTATGTATGTGCATATGTATGTAAGGGAGTGTGTTTGTATGTGTGCATGTGTATGTATGCATGTATGTAAGGGTACGTGTGTATGTATGATGTATGTGAGTGTATGTATGTGTGTGTGTGTGTGTGTGTGTGTGTGTGTGCAGCTTGTCTTCACCTCCTGACGACGCAACACATGGTACTTCCGCAACGGCATTACCCGGAGATGCACAACGCCAACCATGGCCAAGTGACCAGGGCGAAATGGACCATCTGAAGGGCAATAGTCCACCACACACCGGGCACCCACCACATCAGCCGCCACACATCACCAGAGCACACCACCACAGTCCCTTCTACCAGTACGTGTGTCTCCAGCTGTATACTGAATACGTAATCTTTAACTCTATGGCTATTAGTTTTACCTGTCTGAATTAAAAATTGACTTGCCCCATACACTCGTACTCAAAGCCAAACAAATTTAACTGCCTAAGTAGTATCACTAATTACATAATACTGCTGTGATTACATAACACCAGGTAAGTATAAATATTCCAATATCCTCCACCTAGGTATGGGAATAAACATCACGGTGATATGATCCTCAATGGTGTTATCCTGGTTTAACCATACTATATAAATCCATCCTGGAATCCTTAAGGGGACATGATATCCCTGGATCATGTCAATCATATGGTATTATGATATTATCCTCCTAAGGGTAATCATATGGTATGGAATCTCCAACATCCTACGGACATGATATTCCTGGATCATGTCAATCCTATCCCCTCGGATAAGGTTAATCCTATGGTATTATCTCCTTGGATAAGGTAAATCCTATGATATGAGACCTCTGACATCCATGGGACATGATAATCCTGGATCATGTCAATCCTGGTTCTATATGAGGTACTTAATCCTCCCGGATTAAGTTATATCCGGTTGGTATAATCCAACAGTAGGCCAACTATCTGGATACTGGATAGCCAACCCACTGGAGGAATTAATCCTTCACCTGCAGCGGTTATCTTCTCAGGGATCCATGGTCCATACGAATCCCCCTGGAATCCATAGGAATCTTCCTGGTATCCATAATCCACATGTAATACCTACACTACCTTTCAAGGGTACCCATGGTCCTATGGGTGACCCAACTTGATAATTATTTTAATACATCATACCAATTATAATCCCTAGTCTTTACCAATTTACTCAAATGTATGGGGCACACTATTGTGGTTTAACTCTATTAATTTACTTAAAGTACTACAAGTTCTTGCACTTTATGTGCAAGTTACAATGGTGTATAGAATCTTGTACTGTTTGTACAAGTACAATAAGCATGACATTTCACATAAGTCAAACACTTTGCACATGTCACATATATAAATCACAATATCAAGCATAAGTACAATTATTATGAATTATTCATGAGTGTAATGATCGGTGATTGGAATGTTGATGACTGAAATGGTAACAAGTTCAATGATTAATGATTGGAATGATATGCGATGAAAATGGTAAATGATTGACATGATGGTTGATCATAATAAATATTTCTCTTCCTACTATATACCATTATACAATGCTGTATTTGCACGATAACATCATAATTGACATAATAATAATACGATGGGGGGTCTGGTTCTATCGAGGCCGAGTCAGGCCCAGCAGCGGCTCCTACCTACAATACAATTTGGCAATCAAAACAGTCTCTAAAATCACTTTACGAACGTCCAGAATTATATCAAATATCCCTACATGATCAGAAACTCCCTACGGAAAGGACTATGTGAGTCATTGCTTCACGTATCCTAGACAAGCATCAAATTCAACAAAATTACATTCATGTTTACACTAATCACCCACCTGTACACCGGGATACAGTCGAGCAATGACCCACATTTTCCCGGCAAAACACGCTTCGGGTCCTCCCATCCCTATCCGGTATCATTCACGTGGGGGCTGAAACCCAATCGGACCTACGCTAAAATGACGTAATCCCCCAAATAATGAGCCGAAGGGAGCCCGTGCCAACAACTGCGGAAACCCGTCCATATCCGCGTGTCTAGCTCGGCATACAAACAGGGCCGGGGAAGGACGGAAATCCCAAAGTGTCTTGTCTGGTTCCAGTTACTGCAACAACCCCCTAAAATGGGGCAACCGTGCAGGGAGTGCGCTTGCATTAACTTGATGTGAAGAGAGTGAAATGAAGTTGTGGTTGACAGTTCATGTGCTTTATGACGGCTTCTTTAAATTGCTTTTGGTCGGTTATATCAGTTATGTATTTTGGCAAGTCATTTCCAGTTAACCAGTGTTCTTGGGATTTTAAAACAAAATTTGTAGCACGTTCTGCTTGCAGTAATTGGTAATGAGTTTTTCGACTAGGGTTGCTGTTTGGCGAAGAGGTCCGTTTGACCGGATGTAGGGCATCGTGTACTGGGATGGCCAGGTTACCCGCAAGTGCTTGTTGAAAGGTTATTTAAACGGTTGGATTTGCCGCCTTGGTTGAAAAGGTTACCATTTCAGTCATTGTCATGCGGTTACGATCAAGGGGGTGAAGCCATCAAAACCAGTCGTCCGTGCTGGGCCCTGACATTTTTGACTATTGCACGGAATAATATAGTGGGGCTTGTATACACTCATACTGTCAATTCGATAAAAACAATCGGCAAAATATCAGTTGTTGGATGTTGGGTGCTATTGGGTGGTTAAATTGTGTCCTACCATGGCCACAAAACGGAAGAAATGAAATGACACGTCAGTCGTCTTGATTTAATAAACCGCCTCAATGAATAACATCTTTGCACCTAAGCGCGCCTATATCCGCACCTAATCGATGAGTATCTGAGCACAATGATCCAGAGTGCCTATTATTACACCTGGCACCTCTACACATACATCACTTTGTATCACTAACACTACCGATAGTGTAAGATGCAAAGCGCACCCACGTATTTGGAAGAAGCGGAGGCAGCCATTGGCTTCTATTGTGGAGTTTAATCGATGTTTTGCTTTGTGCCGGGCAAAACATGCGAGACGATGATTTCTAAAGATGACGTAACGTGTTGCCTCTCTTTCTATATAGAACCGCTTTGGTTTCGACCGGCTGCTTCTTTTATAGTCACCAGTCCCAACTCTTGGCGCTCTGTTTTGTATCGATTCCCAATTGATGAATTGTGCCTGTTTGCGTGTGCGGGTCCCATGCAGGTGAACAATAGTCCAATGGGCCTAACCAGCGTTTTTATATGAGATTTCTTTTATGTGTTTGGGGGGTAGTCGTATACGTTCTTCTAAGAAAACCCAGAGTCTATGTGCGTTACTTATATGTCGGATCTATGTGTGAGTTCCAAGTTACTTTGTTGCTGATGTCTACCCCAAGGAAATAATGTATTCTCATTTGTTTTAATGAATATTATGTGCTGGCAGGCATCAGGTGAAAAAGGGCCTTTTAGATGTCTACTACCTACCAGGGCCGTTGTGTGAAAGGCGATATAGTCCGGTGGGAGCCATAGGTCCGTGCTCATAGACGATACGGAATAAAGCGTGAAACTATGTTGCGTATAGGTCAACTGAATCGATTTCCCCATTGTTCACCATTGATCCCGTACTATGAGTACGGCTGGTTCTTCTACAAAAACATACCACCGAATAATAACATTTGCAATCATATCTAAAATTGATCATTGGGTTGTGTAGTTCTCGAAAACCACGGTGATGACAAAAATAAAAGTGATGGCAATTTGCATAAACCATCATTTGGCAAAAATGGGCCGCATTTTAAAAGGTAATAGCATACATTGTGACTTCGTGTCGGATGTATTTTGTATGCGTCAAGAGTTTCAATATATACAATTGCCAGAATGTCTGACTCATGGAAATTTATATACACGGACGCCTAGTTTTTTTCAAGATGGCTGACATCACTTCAAAGATAAGGTTATTTCTTATTATATAACCTAGGAAGATGGTTTTGTGTCAAAATGAGTGTTTTTTCTGGGGCAAGGAGCTCAATAAGAACTATTCTAAAAACTGTAGGATGAATATAAAGGTGATTTTTTGTGCATTTGTCACCTTGTTTTCCAAGATAGCCCATATTTTAATACACGTACCCAAGAGTGTTAACTTACTGCAATGTCAGCCTTAATGCTGCGGTTGTAAAATATAAAATTAACCAGGTGCTTGATATTAATAACCACCACAGATTCCTCGGTACCTCCTCCTTAGAACTTCTAACTGCGATTTATGTCCCCTATGAACGAAAACCCAAAAACCATTGACTACCAATAGGTGTGCACGTGACCATGACCATATAATTGTCGAAATTCGGGGGCCATTTTACCCTTGACATATCTGAAACAAACAAATAATGGTTTCTATTAAAATAATACAGGCCTAAATATCAAAATTCCCATGCAATTCCAGATATATGTTTTTGGTGAATACATATAGAGTAGTCAAGGTGTCACATTTTGGGTGTCACATTGGTAGTCCATGAATAACATGACTCACGACTCATCTGACAGTTTTGAGAATATGACTGTTGAAATCCTTGACCTATAAAACATCCACTTTGTCACCAAAATCGTCATCCTAGGAGCTCCTAGGTGCTGTATAGCATGAGGTATAAAGGATTTTGCCTTTTTCTTTGTTGACCATTTTGGGAAAATATTGACGTATGAAAACTTCATTACTTTTATATTTACCTGACAGTTTTTAAATAGATTTATTGAACTCCTTGGCCCAGAAAATTTTTCAATTTGACACCACAATCATCTTCATAGGCTATATAATAAGAAATGTAAGGTTTGTGCCAATAAAATGTCAGCCATCTTGGAAAATATCGGCACATGCAACATTTTATAGTTTTGGGAATAGTTTTATTGAACTCCTTGACCCAGAAAAAACATTGTTACACCAAAATTGTCTTCTTAGGTGTTTTTGGCTTTAAGATTGCTTACAATTTGGAAAATGGCGTCGTATGCAAATTGCCACCACTTTTAATTTTGTCATCACCTGTTTTCATGAACTCCACATCCCTACGGTCAATTTTAGCTATGATGACAAATGTTATTATTCCGGCCCCGGTAGCACTCTCCTAAAATGGTTAGTGCTGCAGCACTAACCAGCTCAGCACTATGAGTATTTCAGCGGCGATAACGAATGAGTTATGTGCATAACATAACATTTCTGGGCATTGAATGCCATCTGCCACTTGTTCTGCCATGATTTAAGTGTGTCCCACATCCGTTTTGTATCTGCCATCATCCTCAGGTCCGTCAACGGTTGAATACCCAAGATACAATCATCGGGCGAACAAAGCGGACCCGTGGATCAATGCCACAGGGAGGTCGTTTAATAAATCATACAAAAATCCAAGGGGTCCAGTGAACCCGTGCCCTGCTTACACTCGAAAATCGCCTAACCCATCTGAAATCACCATCGACGACAACCCCTTTCTACGTTTGGTGAGAAGGCTTTAATTTATTTAATTAATATTCCATTTAAGAAGAAAGAGTTTTGCCCTCTCACGCCGTATCTGTTTAATTTTTGCAGTAAGCGTTGATGGTTACTATCAAAGGCTTTTTGAAATCCATTTATAACATCCACTTGTTTGCTTTTGTCAACGCCTTTGTGATACGTGGCATATTTAAAGGGAGTTCGTTTTTCACAAGAGTGACCCTTGCGGAATCCATATTGTTGATTACGAGATATTGTGTTGTCCATATGGGTCATAATATTTGAGTGAAGAATATGCTCGAAAATTTTAATTACGCAACTGCTGTTAGGTTAACGGATCTGTAGTTTGGGCTGGTAAGGTTTCTGTCTCCCTTTTTTTTTTGATATTGGGGTTATGTTTGCGCACAATCAGTCTTCTGGAACAATACCCGAGTCTGGCGTAGAAACTTGAAAGACTAAAGCAAGGGCTGGCTTATTCCGTCCGCTGTTGTTTTCAGGAGCATATGGTAAAATCTCATCTGGCCCTGCCGCCGCTTTAATGAGGATGTCAAGTTTGCAAGCAGTTTTTAAACCAAATTAACCCCTCGTCATCATGGATCGTGCTGTCAGCAAATGATTGGAATGCTCTTACTTTCTCTTTCCTCTTTCTTCTGGTATGTCCTCTAGTCTTTTCCTTTGTGAATTGCGATTGGTATTGGTAATTTAGTAGTTTCTTGTCGTTTTTGCTCCTGGCTGTGATTAAAACTCCCCTGTGTGTGTCCGTAATGCTGGGAGCCCAGTGGAGTCTTTCTAAGAGATTTTAGGAAGCTCCAAATTGCTTCATAGAATCTAGACATTTCTCATTAATGTACTTTCGGTATGCGTTCCTGGTTGCTTTTTTATGTTCCTATTTCTTTCTTTCCTGATATTACGGAAATTTTCCCAATCCTCTGGTTTTGCCACTCTTGTTGGCTTTAATGTAATGCTCTCTTTGATTTTACGTTTCAGCCAGCGCTTTATTGTATTGTTGATCCATGGGTACAAGTTTTCGTTTTACGACGTCTTTGAAGGTAACGTGGTGTGTCATGGCCTGGTTTTAAAAAATTAACCGGTTTTTTTAATTCAGGTCCATAGTGATTAGCATTTTTTTTGTTTTTTTTGTTGTTTTTTTTTTGTTTTTTTTCCCCCCCCCCACCCCACCCCCCCCCCCCCCCTTATTTTTTTCCCCCCCCCGCCCCCCCCCCCCCCGCCCGCCCCCCCTCCCCCCCCCCCCCCCCCAAAAAAAAAAAAAACAAAACCCCCCCCCCCCCCCATCCCCCCCCCCCCCCCCCCCCGTCCCCCCCCCCCCCCCAAAACAAAAAAAAAAATTGTTTGTGATCCTTGTTTTTGAAATCATTACTGTATTGTTAGGAACTCTTTCTTGAGTTTTTCAACATTGGCCTTGTAATAATCAACTTGCCCTTGGTTTTTGTTTGGTAGTTGCGGGTTTTGAATTAACTAGAAGAACCTGGATTGCCGTCATTGTCACTGAGTCCCGAACAAACTTGTTTGACCACTAAACGATGGATTTTTATGAAGAAGAGGTCCAACGTGTTATTTTTCTGGTTGGGCCTTCTACGAATTGCTCGAGACCAAAATCATTTGAGATATCTATGAGATCTCCTACAGAGCGCAGCTTTGTCACTGCCTGGACGTACAGACTGGTTATCCCACATGATTCTCCGAGATTGAAGAATTCGCGCCATCCAGCATAATTTTACTGGTAATGATCTTGCTTAATCTTTCTAATGCATTCTCTGAGCGTGTTTAGAAACTCTTTCTTTGTCCTTGGTGGCCTATAGACGGAGCATACAAGAATTGGCTTTGAACCTTTAATGTCAGTTCAATCCATATTATCTCAGAGTCGACATCAAGCTTCTTTTGGTGAAAAAAGTATGTTACTTTTAAAGCAGTGATTAAATACTCCACACGGAGATACCAGCCTTCGACGGTTTCCTGTCTTTTCTGAAGACACGAGTAATTACTTGGAAATATTTCACTCGATTTTGTAGCTTCATTTTATCATGTCTCGGTACCCTATATGAGGGTCGGGTCATCAACCTTCCAGGCTTGTAATTAGTTCGGCCGTCTTACCGTCTAATGCTCTGGGAATTGTTGATTACCAAGGCCTTCATCGGTTTGTATGGTTTCTCAGACTTTGGTTTTTTAATTGACATTTTTAATTGGTGTGTGTCCGTTATTCTCTTTCTCTCATGTGTGTGTTTCGTGATTATTTTCAATCATCGTTATTGTTAGGGTGAAATAGTAATATTTTGGGGTTTTGTTTTTGGAGACGCAGTTGCGAAGGGTGGGTTGTAAGGATGGTAATTCGGCGTCGGCTGTACTAGGCGAATAACTGTTGGAGATGTCATCGGCCTTGATGTAAAAAAAGGCTTGACGCAAGGTTGGGTACACCACATTGTCAGCAATCCATACACATTCTGTGCTGCTCCAACCCTTGTAACACCCGATCCCTCCCCCTACAATCAACGTGATACCATCCATTACAACCATCGCAACAGACTGCCCGTTGCCCACACCCCCATAAACAAGGCCCACATTAACATAAATGACAAGGAAATTTTGGCTCTTGGTTATCAGAAGAATTGTTACTCACAGGGCCTGGGTTTGGGTGGCAGTCCCCAGATTTTAACAAACACTGTAAGTAAAAAACCAATGTTAAACATTGCCATTTTGTTGGACTTTCACAGCATTTGCAAAGATATTGATTTGTGTGCTTGCGATACGTGGTTGTGAAAGAGGGGTAGAACTCATGCATGAACTCTGGGTACATTTGAATAGGTTTCCTGTGACATAGTTCATCATTTGATCTGTAGCTTGTCCCTTGCTGGTAAATCGGCCGGGCCCTTCGGCCCAACTCCAGTAACTATCCAGGCAAAAACAAGTTAACTAGAATTTCGCGGTTCTCGGGCTTTCTATGTTTCAGGGTTTATCTGGTTATTTGGGGACTGGTTAGGGCGGGGAGGCTGGTAAATTTGTGCGTTGCCAGTGGTTCATGTTGGCGGGTGGTTGTGATGCTCTTTTCAGAACCTTATCGGTCGCTCTGAGCTATTTGTTAACCGCGGTTGTCTGGAATTTGTATGTTGAATTGAGCAGACGTTTTTCCTGCAAGTTGTTTAGATTGTTTTAATTGGATGTCAAATTGAATTGTAATTCCGTGGCTGCATATTCAGGCGACTTGCAAGTTTTTTTAAGGTTGACTGTTTGACTTTCAATCTATCTTTGCTATCTTTCCAATCATTACAAAAAGTCACTCAGTAGTAGAATTGTGTTCTAGTGCAAATGGTGCTTGGTCACAGGAACAGATATCAACAAAGTGTGGCAGGAAGAAAAGACTGGTGCACGTACAAAGGTCTGTGTGGCTAGCTAGTGGAGTGTGAGTGGCTTCATGCGACTCCGGAAAATCTCCAATGACTGAGCCTGAACCCATAAAGCTGGTAGGGGTGTTACAGATGCAGATGTCCTTGGAAAAAAAATCCTGTTGATGGTAAGAGAATTCTACAGTGGTGCTGTTTAACTGTTGGTGGTATACAAATCTAGTTTGGTCTGATATATAACACATGCAGTTTGTACGGTGAAAGATGTCCAGAATTGAAGCTGTAAGTTTCTTGACAATTTGCTTGGAATATGACGCCACGGGTTTTACAATAAGGCAATTTCATTCGCCCGCGAAAATTTCCTTTCGTTTTTTTTGTTTTATTTTGATTTTTAATTTATAATGTTATATTTTATTCATATGTTTATTTGTTTTATGTAATTGTATATGTGTTCATTTTCTTATTTTAATTTATTTTTATTGTACCTATTTAGGTCATCTTTAATTTGTTTATTTCAATTTTTTAATTGTAACGATTACCTTTATTAATAATGTAGTGTTTATTTTATTTCATTAAATTTTGCATTTCGATATGTATTTATGCAAAATTTTTGGTTTTTATTGTATTTGTGTTTATTGTTTTTTTTATTTTACTTATTGAGTCATCTTTATTTTGTTAAGTGTTAATTTATAAGTTTATTTTCATTTTACGATTTATATTATTAATATTTAACAAAACAACAAAATAATCTTTAATTTTATTAATTTTTTAAAAATATGTTTTATTATCCCGCCGTTATTTTTATTTTCCTTACCATTTTTGGCATTTATTTTTTATTATTTTGGTCGTTTTCTTTATCATTTATTTTGTAACTGATTTTTTTAAAAAAATTTATTTGGTTCCATTTTTTTATTCCTTTTTATATTTCTTCTATCCTTTTTGGGGAAGGCGCTATATAAATGTCCTGTTATTATATTTTTATGTTATTATTTCTTTTTATATTTTAAACCATTTATTTTAATGATCTTCTAAGACTAGTGTACAAACGGATTTTATTTGGTTTTATTTTTTAAATTATTTGTTATTATATCGCATCTGGTTTATTATATTTTTCGTTTTTTTTTAATTATTTTTTAATTTGTACTGATTTTTTCTTTATTTCATTCCATTTTGCTATTTTATTCATTTTTATTTGGTGTTAATTCTTTTGTTATGCTTAGAGAGGCTATATGATGACTTTTGTTATGGTCATATGCAAAAAAAAAATCTGTTTACACAAAAAAGACACCCAACAATACGACATTTTCTGAAAAATTAACATCAAAGTCCAATATCCTGCAGTCAAAAGCTTTAAAATGCCTTGGGTTTCACCAAAGAAACTTCCATCATGCATCTATTTATATCAAAGAAGGCTCTACCATACTCCTGTTAGACCCCTCTCGAATATGGAATAGCGTCCTGGGATCCTTACCAAGCAAAGGACATAACCATCCTTGAAAAAGTCCAAAAGGAGAAAGCAGCCCGAGTTCACTACTGGAATTTCATCACCACACTTCACCTCACCATCACCCGTGAAGCTGTGTTACCGAAATGCATCCACCCTCGGCTGCAAGTCTACAAGAACGCATCATAAAAAAATTCTCCGTTTGTCTCTATAAAATCCAACAATGATGAACTTGAAACATCTCAAGAACTACATTCCACCCAGACCGACAGGCAAGAAGAGGACATAACCAGCACCTCAAAATCTTCAACACCATCCAATCTTGTCAACCACTCGCCAACTCATTTTTCCACGAACAATAAAAACTGGAACTTTTAACACTCTCAAACAAAAAATTGATCACCAAACAGAACCGCATTTTAATTACAACATACTTACTCCCTAGTAAATTTCTGAGACCACCCACCTCCAGTCAAGATTCCCTTATGGAGTCCTTGGAGGTCTTACTATACTACCCACGTACCGCAAGTATCATTGGTTATTTCGTCAAAACGCTCTTCCAGGTAACCCCCCGCTCTTTAGCTCGACCGTCATAGCCCGGGACAACGACCACAAGCATGGAGTGTCTAGTCAGAGCAACCTTGGACTACCCGCTATTAATACCCAGTGGCGTACCCAACTACCCCTGCGTTAAAAAACGCCCGATGGGAAACACCCATCACTAATTTCCTTTTTTGGCAGCAACACTTGATTTTCACGACACGTATAACGCGATTTTAACAAAATCCGCATCTAGAAAACGCAATTTTCAGATACTAACTACTACTTTTCGTTAAAGCAGTGATAGCTGAACTCGTACTACTTCAAAATCCAGTAAAACACCAAACTTTCCATTTAAATAAAAGCAAACAAATTTTACAAAAAAACAAAAACCGTTTTTTAACCCAAAGAACTTCAGCTAAGAATTACAAACCAACACCGACAATTTTCTAGGAGGGACAAAACACCCACCAGCAACGACCAGTAATTTGCACGGAACCAATTTTCAACGCATTCATTCACCGGCCGAAATCGTTGTCCGACATTTACGGACATCCGCGAACAAAAATCGACCCAAAAAGGCCCGAGTACAAGTAATATACTGTCGCTACGGCGAAACCGATAATAAGCTTTACGGTCATGCGCCGCTCTATCGCACATGATGAAAACAAATTTTTACAAGCACAAGAGAAAAAATGGTGGTGAGGTTACCGCCGACCACTACCCCGTACTACCCTACCCGGCCGTCGGCGATGTTGCTACTTCCATATCACCTTGTGTGGGTCGCCATCTTGGAAATATCGTTACAATGAGCAAATTCTAATGGCAAATCCGGGTCACTCCTTGAGATGACTCAACAAAAATCTTTAGAAGAGGTCTCTGATAACTAAAGTGTAGTACTGTAAATGCCCAACTCCACACAGCGGAGAGAGTGGGAATCAACCAGGCCCAGCCACGGGCCGTGCTGCAAAAGGGTAAATTTTTTGTTCAATACCTCTTTCCGTATTCAAATCAAAGAGAATAAAGAGCGCTAAAGGCCTCTTATTTGCCATCTCAACTTGATGAGTGTCAGGTAACCCCGAAATTATGCAACATGTGAAGAGCCTTGGGTATATCTGTAAGCTCTCCGAACCTCAAATAAATTTGCCTTATTGTCGATGGCGAGTTTGTGCTTTGACACGCGCTCATTTTGTCATTACATCAATACCCTTTTCTTCTCTACAGTAGCAAAGCACGGAGTCGAATACATTCATTGATTTTTTATAAGATCCCAGGGCATTGTGCGTAGATGATTTTTGCTCAAACCTGTTGATGAAGATTTTGTTTATAAAGAACTTTCCAACCTGAAATCTCGGAATATTCATAAAGGGGCCGTTTGATTGGGCTCCCACCCAAGTTCTTGAAAATGGGGCTTTTCATTCAACCTTGCCCCACACTAATGACACATATGGCACTTGTCACAATCAATCTGACACCTGTGCCGGACGTGCTAGGGTAGTACCACTATTTAAAAAGAAAAGGGGCAGGTTGTATGTTGAAACTTTATATAGCCTGTTAGTGTCCTGAAGTTGCGTCTCCAAATATTGGAAAAATGTGTCTATGTTCGCCTGTGGAAAGAAAGACTTGCACAATATGCCTTGATCCTAGCCAGATTCGGCTGAATTTTCCTAGGCCCTGACTTCTTTTCCTGTTTTTATTGTTGGGTTGTGAAATTCACCTTTCTTCATGATTAAATTTTGCTAGTTCTGTCTTGTTTGGTTTTATTGTTGTATCGCCTCACAGGTGCCTCTGTCCTTTTCACGGAACCCCATTGAATAAGTTGAGCAAAGATGTCACCGACTTAATGGTTATCCTGGTTATTGGGGGTGACTGTTGTGCTATGTGGCTGGTGTATATCTGGGATTTTCTGTGTTTTGTGGCCTATATCTCAGGGGTAATCCAACCATTTTCTGACGCAGGGGCGCATTTGTTGAATCTATACCGCGGGCCGCGAGCAAGTAAGGGGGGGGGGGCCTCGTTTGGTTTGTGACGTGCCTATTAGCGAGGCGGCATAGCTTAACCTCTCTGCATTTTGTATAAAAGCATGAAATTTTGGCACAGATGTAGAAAAGGTATTAAACAGATCAATATCATGAGCCATCGCATTTTGCACCCCCTCGCTCATTTTCCAAGATGGCCGCCCAATGGACCATTTTAGTATATGTTTGCATATTTCACACTTTGCCTTTTACTTATGTCTATACTAGGCATAAAAATTTGCTAAATGTCATGTTACAAATTTTGGTTGTCCATATCACCTGCCTTGAATATGTGTCCCTGTCAGCTATTTTCCAAGATGGCCCGGCCAGAAATAACCATTTTAGGCATATTTTTGCTAATAATTTCAAACCCTTCGTTTATTACTTAGTCTATACTAGGCTAAGCAATGCTAAATTCATGTTACATGTTTAGACAATCACAAGCATTGCAAATATGTGCCCTGTCGGCCATTTGCCAAGATGGCCGCCGAAATGATCCATATTGTGCTAATATAACAACACCCACCTTTAACACTATCTACACTGCACATAACAACCTGCTAGATATCTGCTACATTGATCGTCTAATAAGTTTAATTAAGGTTACAATGTATCATGATATTAAAAGCATGTTACTTAATTTTGAATAAGACTTTTTTGCAATTTCAATTGGATGATAAACATACATTGTAGTCGCACAAAGCTAAGTAAAGTGATGAATCTCAAACTGAGTACCCAAACAAAAAATATTCCTCTATGGCTACCAACGATATTGCATTGGTATATTACAGAATCACTGAATTGTTCTGAACACATTAATTGCGGGGAAATCTCAATGTCCCTGTATGGATACCAAGTATCTTGACTAAAATTTAACATTTGCTGAATGTAGTTGACGTTCATCAACATTTATTACCTACAATATTGTGTAAAACAGTGTATACTTTATACTAACGATTCGTGAATTAATTTTGTATCATCTGGAATCTAGACCCAAGTATGAATAAAACATAAGCCTAACTTTATTCACCTGGCCATTTCTTATTTTTTATTGAATTTTATTGATTGCGTGAAACATTAGGAGGTTTTTTATGTCACGGCTATCCTAGGCAGTAACAGCATTATCTAATTAGTAACGCTTGACGGATTGGCGCATAAAATAGCGACTAACCTCCCTTTTGAAACTCCATCAAGTCCTGGTTTGATCTACCTGAGCAGCAGCTGGGCATTCCATAAGCCTACAGAGAATTTTGAGCAATGGATCTTCCTGTGGGAGGCCAAGTTAGGCCTTGGGACTTTACCAGAGCTTAAACGCATTGTCAGATACCTGACGAGAGCCTAAGGCTAGATCGACTGAAATCAACTCAGGTAGCAGCTGCCTGAGGAGATCTGGTGCTTGTCGCATAAAACATGTGGTGGAAAAGAGGGTGACAATTTCCAACTGCCCTGCGATGACCAAGTGGGTGGATGTGATGAGTGGCTAGCTCACTCTCGGGGATTGCATCTAGTTTTGGATATTGAAGTGGGTGTTGCTCCACGCATTTTGGGGAGCTTCATATTCCATTTGGATCGAACCAATGGATTTATATATATCAGCCCTATCAGTTGTCTCACGATGGGGCAGCTCGACAGAGCAATCCTATTCGCAGTCTGGCGGGTTGCCCTTTTGGTATCACAGGAGCCATGACGGTCGGTTACTGATTAGATCCCAAGTAGATCGACCCTGTCCGACCTCTTCTAGAGTTGTGCCAAAGATTGGAGACTTTGATGGCCTGTTGCAGCATCTTTCTGTTTGAATATTGTTCCATTTTTACACTTGGCAGCACCGACAAGTACATTCCATGAAGTTGTCCAAGAATCGATTTCCTGCAAGTCTTGTTGAGCAAGGCCGCAACTGGGACTCTGTCCTCTTTTGACTTTAGGAAGGTCATGAGTGTTAAATCGCCTGCATAGAGGATGGATGGATTCAGATTCTTCTTGTTATTCGTCAATAATCTACTAAATAAGAGGGCCGAGGATTGAGCTTGTAGGTCCACCTGCAATTTTTTGATCGACTTGGCGACAAGAAGAGAGAGAAGAGAGGGGAGAACGGGAGAAACAAAAAGTGCGTAAAGAAAGGGGTCAATAAAGAACAAAGGATATGAATGAGTGAGAGTAGGGAATGAGAAAATACAGAGGCGAAAAGCACAAAGCATGGACGTCGGACGGGCAGGAGGGAGAAGCTAAAATGAAGAAGGAAGGGGTTGGAAAAACAAAAGCAAGATGAGGAGAGAGGAGGAATGAGTTAACAGGGAAGAGTAGGAGGGGGAGAAAACAGTATAATGGCCTTTGGGGAACGAGAGAAGGTAAGAAGTGGTACAAAAATTAAAAACAGAAGGGAAGGGGAAGAGGGGGATGGGAACACGGTAGGAGGAAAGCAGGGATAACAAAAAAGGAAAAAAAGCAGATCGGTGAAAAATATAATACAAAAAGTGGTGGGAGAGTAGTAGAGGCTGGCTGAGAGGAGGAAGGGTAGAAAGAAAGGACGGTGGAGCAAGGGTAAGATGAGAAATGGTGGGGAGCGACCGAGAAGAACAAATAGTAGGGGGTTGGGGTCAATAGAGAGAAAAAAAGGCAAGAAAAGCAAAGATCATAGCAAAAACACGTTAAAGAAGTTGTAGGGGGAGTAGGGACGTATAATAAGATAGGGTGTAAAGGAAACGAGAGATGAAATTAAGAAGAAATGGCGAAAGGGCAGAGTGCAATAAAGAACGCAGGGTAAAAGTCGATAAGGAAGTACATGGAGGGTGCGGAGGCCGGGAAAGAGGAAAAAGATTCGAGTACAATATAAGGTTAAAGGAGGAGAAGAGCCGAAGGCAGAATCAGTGAGGAGGAGCGTGGGGTGAGGATTAATAAGGGATACTCTATTAATAGAAATAGAAGGAACAGGATAGAGAAGCGGGACACCGAAAAGGGGGGAGAAGCTAGCGAGAAGAGGGAGGAAAACAAGTGAGGAAAGGTTCAGAACCAACAGGGATAGGCGACAGAGGAAGAGTCTTGCTTGATACCCTCCTGTGTTTAGGATGACTCTGATGGAGCGGTCACTCAGGTAGTCCTTCAGCCACTTCAGAACTTTCTGAAATCCTAAGGCAGAAAGCTTGGCCAGATACGCAGGATGCCACACTGGTGGATTCTTTCCTCTTTGACTTTATGAATTATGCTTTATTTGGTCCAATGCCTGTGCTAATGCTAGTCACAGTTCATTTTCTGGCTCTATGTATAAATGTAACTAGCCAGACACAGCATCAGTGTCTACAGTCCCTGGCCGAGTATTTGTTGTTTATGATTATGATTGGGTCAAGCCTGGCTACAATGCATCATCATGCAGCTATCAGCCTCTTCGTGGGAGTATGGGAAGAGTTAGACGGTATTTCTCCATTAGGCATTTGCTCAGAACACAGTGATAACAAGTAATCTGTTGTTGATCAAATGACGTTTAGACTGGAGCACTTTTCCCGTAAACAAAAATCATCATGATTTTGAAGTGACAAAATGGCATTTAGGATTTAATGGATATAACTGGGTATATATACTATCCCATACGGCAGATCCCCACCATGAAATTTATGAAATGTTGGAAAAATTTCTTAGCAGAACAGACCTTATACCGAGAAATGACTTATCATCAAGACCTCGAGCTTTGTTGTCCAGGAGCTCAGATTGTCCATCTGGAATTCTTCAAGGTTTCTATATCGATTCTGACAATTGTTCGTATTCAAATGTTACAACAAGAATATACATGTTAATAAGCTCAAATGGTATCTAACAAAGGGCCAGAGTGTCTGACCCTCATAGCCCGTAGTGGCCTTGCACAATGGCTATCATTGCTTGCAAACCAACCACTACCCGGTACCCAATCTCCAAGCCATCTCAATATGGAGACCTCCATGTGAACATGATACCAATTTGTCCTGCTCGATATTTTTCTGGCCATTTCCACTCGATTTGATTTGCTAATACATAGTGGCTGACTATGTTTGTCCTGGATCAAATGTTTTCACTTATTCAAGATCACATCCACGAGTGGTTTGATCTTTCCACTGTGTGAGTGTTTTTTCACACATTTTGTCAATGGATTATATGATACAAAACATTTTCTTTGAGTCCAATAGTCTTGCCGTACGTGGCATCAAATTGATAATACATGATCATTCCGTACTAGTTTTTGTATGTCAACGTTTTTTTAATGTAATGCATTCTATCTGAAAATCAGATATGGGCCCTATTTGACCAAGCCCTGCCCCGAGGTAAGACACTGAATTAAGAACTGGTTGAATGTGGTTAAGTAAAACATGCTTAAATCCCTAAAACATGGTTCTTTGTACGCATTTTCATTCGTTAATAAGCGATCACCATACCAAAGACGAAAGTCAAAATTGTGTGTAATATTTTCGACAAATATGTCGCTGTAAGTATATTAAGAAATAACCGGCCATGCGTTTTAAACTCGCTGACTTGGCATCACACATTAAATTTGGTTCACAACTCTCATTTTCCCTTTATTTTCAACTCAAAAGTGAATAGCAAAAGTAAACATTTTAAAAGCGAGGCCCATAAGAAAAGCTCACTACACTACCTAGCATTTTATTAAATCTATTTTACTGTCAGGGTGACTTGAAGATAAACAGGTGAAACAACATTCTCATATCAACATCACAAATCTCTATCTCAAGAATTAATGTGTATTAAACTTCATTACAGATCATTTTATTTGGACTAGGAAAAGTGTAAGCTATTAACTGATGTAAAAAAGTATTCCCAATTGGTTTGGATAACTTTATAGGGTGTGTCGCACAATTTGTCAACAAATGTTCAGATACTTTAAGCCAACACATTTTCCATACCTCATGAAACAAACCACTGCATATTTGAATTCCTCTTCAACCTTCCCTTCCAGAAAATATACCTTGACTATAGAATATAAATACTTCCCCGTTAACATTGCTCAATTTGGAGAACATTTGTTGCCTTTTGTATACTTTGCTTACAGTTACCTGGCAAATGTTTAGTCTCACTGTCAAAGTTCAACCCCCCCGGCCCCCAAAATCGACAACACAAACGAATGATATGAGGGCGGAGTGAGGAAAAGAGAGAGAAGGAATTCAGGCGGGGAGACCAAAGCATGGGGAGGAAAAGACGGAAGTGGGGAAGAATAAGCTCGGAGCGACATCAGCCCAAGGAGAAGATGTCTGGAAAAAAACTTAAATGAAAATGGGCGTGTAAGAGCGAAGGAGTAAGAACAACGCAGGAACAAAAAGATGGTAAATAACAGTGGAAAGGGTGACGGGGTGTAAGCAAAAGGGGAGGGTAACGCGGCAAAGGGGGAGGTGTTGGGGCATTGGGTATTGAGTGAGAGAAAAAAAAGAGAAATGAGGTGAAGAATATGTAAAGGAAAAGAGAAATGAGGAGAGAGCGGGACAGAAATATGGAGGAGCGAAGGGCAGTAGATAGAGAAGATGGCGGTGGGGGAGGAAAAAGAACGCATGGAGTGAGGAGAAGAGAGTGGGATTAAAAAAAACGAAGGGGACAAAACACAAGATGAACGGGGAAAAAGCGGAATGATTGAGGAGGCAGAAAGGTGACGGCCGAAGTCGGGACAAAAGAGTACGGAACTAGGGGGAAAGTGGAGTGGTATGAAGAATACTAGGAAGATACGGACGCGTAAGATAACTAAGAGGGGACACAGGGTAGGAGAATAATCCGACTTAGTCATGAGGAACATGGAAATACGACCAAAGAAATTTAGATAAAGTGGGGACAGCCGGACATAAAGAGCACAAGTACATGTGACAGCATGGTGAAAATAAAGGACAAAGGACAATAAGGAAAGGGAGGCGGACGCAAGAGTAACGGGGAGGGTGGTAGGAGGAAAGGGGAAGGAACAAAAATGAGATTGGGAAGGAGGGGGGAGCGGAAAGGAACAGAGTAAAAAGTCGGAGGGGGAGAAGTAAAAAAAGTAGGGAGTAGGGAAGTAAGGAGAAGTAAGGAGAGAGAGAGGGGGGGAGGGGGGGAAAAAGCAGTGTGCTAAGAGGTGGTAAAGGGGGGAGAGCGTGGTAACAGAGTGGCGGAGGATCAAATTAGGGATGAAAACCAAAATAGAAAAGACAACAGGTCGTTATCGGGGAAAAAATGAATAAGTGACTTTGCTGCCTAGCGGGGAAGGTTATAAGGGATGGGTCGGGGGAAGAGGGGGGTAAAGAAGGTTAAGAGCGAATTAGGAGAGGAATGGAAGGAGATGGCCATGGTGGCGGAGTGAGGGGCAAGAGTGAGGAGGACTGCGGAAAGGAGGAGAGGGTTGGTGTTGAACACGGGGACTAGAAAGGGCGACAAAAACGAGCTAGGGGGATAGAAAACCGGAACTGGTCAGAAACAAGAAAATGAAAGAAAGATGGGGGGGCGCAAGCGAGGAATGAGGGTGAAGATAGAAGAGAAGCATTAGAACACACAAAAAATAGTTGAATTAAGGATGAAGAATAGAACGGAGGGTGGCAAGGATAAACGGGCGAAGGGATAACCGAGAAATAACTACAATAAGGAGTGGGGGAGGTAGACTTGGGAGGAGAGAAGACCATGGCACGATGGCAACAACGTAATAGAGGGATGAAAGGAAGTTGGACGGAGCAAAGAAGACGGTAAGGTAGAAGGGGAAGGCCGGAAAAGACGAGTGGAGTAAAAAAGTAAAACGTATAGAAGAAGGGTGGAGAGGAGGGGACGCCAGGCACAGAAGAGGGGCAGAAGGAAGGCAGGAGAAAGATTAAAGGATGGAGAGGTGGGCGGGGTGAGGCAGGTGGCTATGGGCGACAGTAAACATGAAAGCCTACTGAGAAAAGACAATAGGAGAATAAGAAGGCTAGGAGAAGGGAGAGATGGGGTATGAGAAGAACAGACAGACCGGGTGAGAAAAAAGGAAGGCAATAGGAGGGAATTTAGCCCCCTAACGAATGGGAAACGGGTGAAACAGGGGACAGAGGCAGAGGTAGAGGGGGGGGCGGGACGAAGGAAAGAACCGCGAAGCCCGTCAAGCAAGTAGCAAGAGGGGAAAAAAACGCGGCGGGCGGTAGGAGGGAGTGGGGAAAAGTGGGAGAAGAGGAGGCAGACTGGTGGCTAAGGGCTGAAAGAAGGACAAGCAATGAAAAGGCGAGAAGAGTGAAGAAAAGACGAGGCGGAGCAGGCCTGGGGAAGGGATATGGAAGAACCGAAAGCAGGTAGTAGAGGAAGGAAAAGGGACCAAAAGGAAAAAAGAGAGGAAGAGTAAAAAGGGTGGGGAGAGTGTAGTATGCGCAACAAAAATAAAAGGAAAGGGGACCATGGGATTAGGGAGGAAGAGAAGGGGTACGTCAGGGAGTGGAGCAGAAAAGGAGGGAGAAAAAAGGAGAAGGGTGGGGAACAGACGGGATGAAGCGAATACATACAGGGAAAGGAGAGAAGAGGGAAGGGAAAAAAATGTGGGAAGAGGTGGAGGGAAAAAAAAAAGATAAAAGAAAAATCAAGGCGGGAAAAAGAAAGTAAGGCAAGTCGGGAAGGAGGGGAATCGAGGGAAGCGAACAAGGCTAGGATTACGGAACGAGGGGGAGATGAGGCCGGTGGAGTAAAGGTGTAATGAAAAGTTCAAAAAAGGTAGAGGAGGGCCAATCAGTGAAAGAAGTGAGGGGATGTCGAGGGGGATGAGGTAAGGAGTAGTCTGACGACTTGTGGGATGCGGGAGAAGAGGTAAAGAAAGGAAGGTCAAACAGTATAAGAGCGGGAATAGATGGCGGAGGGGAAATGAAAGTGGGCACATGAAAGAGAGAGGTTTGGTGGATATGTAAACAGCGAGGGGCAAGAGGGGCCTTTCTGAGGGCATTGATTAATGTGATTGGTAAATGGATGTGCAAATTCCATAGAGTTTTGTACCGGGCGAGCACTGCCGCCTCCCCATCTCTTTGCTGAGTTGATTTGTCCTATTCTGGGTAATCAAATAGCTTAACCAAACTTCATACAGAATAATTAGTCTTTCAGCTTGAATGAGATAAAATCACTTCAATATCATTCTGTAATTAGAAAGATATTACAATAAATCCAAGTTTTATAGTGAAGAGTGTGACGCCTCCACCTTTTTAGTGTTTTGTTGAGTGGGAAAAATGAGTTGGCAAGTGATATAATTGGGAAAAATATTTTTATTTCTTTTAGTAATAGCGTGCAGTTACTTAGTCAATGCCCAAAATATTAGTTTAAAGTAGTTTTAACAGATCTGTAATGTTTATTTTAAAGCACAAGAATAAAATGGCTTTTGGCGGCCTATTTTGAAAAGATGAATGTTTGATTAAATTTTCCCCTTTAATCTCCATACCTTGTTTTCATTAATGTCCCTTAATATTTTCACGACCGTTAAAAATAACATTTTACAATCATGACACCAGTATTTTAAAAGTGTATGCATGTGATAAACAATAAAACAAGCAACTTTTGGCGGCCATTTTGAAAAATGGCTGCCAAACCCGTCAGGGGTAAAATTGGAGTGGCTTCATGATCTAATTTTTAAGTATATATTACTCTACTTATACCCCAAATCCCTTGCTTTTATCACTAGATGCACGATTGTTACGTATATTGTATATAATGCGCCTCGCTATATGAAGCGGAAGTATCTTCCAATCTCCAATTTTTGCCGAAGGGGACCCATACAGTACACCAGAGATCAGATTTTGGACCAAATTTAACACAAATTGTCCATTCTTCCCCCAACAAATGTTGATCTTATTAGCAAATTTTGAAAAATAAATGGTTTCTGTTTGAGAAAATGGACTAATTTTTCCACAATTTTTAGAAAATTCTTCAGAATGATGAAATTTGCTAATATTTCCACAATGTTTAGAGAAGTTCGGATCAGATTGAGGAAATGGAACAATTCCAAATGACATTTTTGAAAACAAGGTAATTTGGAAAAACTATGCTGGCCTCCGCTGCAGGTTGCTTTGTATGAGATTGGACAAAAGAAACACAAGTGAAACATGTCTTGTTTTTCATGATTTATTGAGTGTTTCCTGTGAAAAAACATGAGAAGAATATGTCAATGTGAGCACCATTTGTATTGTTACTTGGTTCAACATCTTGCTGTATATCAGCTGTGACTGTAAGTTGATTGTCTGTCCTTGTTCTTGATTTCTTGATGGGTGATCGGTTAAATAAGTAGCCTATTACAAGTTGTAGTTTTACTAGGCGGATGTTTCGGCCGCGGCGTTATCTGAAATGAAAAAGTAAAATGATTAACACGGCAATATCCATTTTTCTAGCCTCTCCTGCTCCCTGAATGCGTACACCAAAATACACGATTTCGAAACATAATGGGAGCAAGACTACAATTGAATATATGTGTCTTGCTAATTCCTAATAAGTCATGAATAATAATTATGAATATAATTAGGGGGGGGGGAAGTCGGGATTTATTTGGCATCCCTGTGTAACAATTATCACTCTATATAAATTACCAGTAAACTATGTTATAGATCTTATGGTGTTAAAGATACTATCAGTGAGTTATCCGACAGAGTGAAAATATTGAAATTGCAGGACTAGTTTAAACGTGAACGATAAGTCTGTAGATTCTCATAAGTTAATTTTTCCACTGAAGAATTAAAACAGAAAAGGAAGAAAAACGGCAGTGTTAAAAGATACGAATTCCATTCAATTAGTGTTGTAGAAAATGTCCGTTCGGACAATTATGAGTAAAATAACCGGATTTTGTCTTTATTAGGCTGCGTTTGGTCGTATCACTGCAGGGGATGTTAGAATACCAATACTAGGTCCAGGACATGCAAAAATCTGATTTTGATTTAGTTTTTTGTTTATCTGATTATCAAATAACTGATAGTGTCTTTAAAGCTGACGATAAATTACGGTCAGTTTAGTCATACTGTGCGAAAACGGTTTACTGCAAAAATCCACACCCATAAAACGAATCCTACGCGTTAACTTCACGAAAACCTGCGATAAATCTATGAAAAATCAGGTTTGGAAAGGAAATCTGATCAAAATGTTGTTCCATAGGCCTATGGGCCAGGTCCTGTCAATACGTCGGGGATACGTTGTGTTGCATGGTACGGTATTCTGTGTGCGTTTGTATTCGTTCGTGCTCGGAACTCGTGGAGTCGATATGCGTGGTAGGACCTCAAAAGGCATGAGAATGAGACTAATTTTGAATAAATAACGTTCTCAATCCCAATCTCAGTATCGAACATCGGGCGTCCTCACCCCTGATAATTAATAAAATAGGAAAAGCTATTAACTGTAATCAAATAAACGTTTAAACCCAAACTATTTGAATGAAAGTAGCAAATCAAAAATATTAAATCAATTGTTGGTTAAATGAATTTCAGTGATACTGTTGATGTTAATGGTAAAAATATTTCGTAGCTTAGCGTGTCAAAGGTCATCCAATCTGATCTCTAAGCTGGTCTCTCTGGAGGCCAGCAAAATATTATTCAGATATTTCGCATTTGATGTTTGTGGCGAAGTACCTCGCCTCTTATGAGCTCTTGTGGGTCGCAAATGCAGCGAGCCGCAGGTTGGACATCCCTAGTATCTGAATATATGTATTTTGTTTTCGTATTTTGCCGCCTGACACACAAACAAACAAGCATCTTGGAATCATATTATTCATGAGAATCAAAAAAGGCTTTATATCTGGACGCTATATTGGAGAAAACATACGAATTATGTCCGATCTAATGAGTTATACGAAAATGAACAAATATCGGGTTATTCTCATGATAGAGTTGGAGAAGGCTTTCGACTCGTGTATCATACCTTTATCTTGAAAATATTGATCGCCTTTAATTTGGACCGTCTATCAGGCAGTGGATTAGGTGTTTTTTATATCCAAGCCTCGTCTATGTATTAGTTAACGGATTTCTATTGGAAGCATTTAGTGTTAATAGAGGTGTAGACAAGGTGATGGGCTCCGTCCATATATATTATTCTATGTGCGGAAGTCCTGGGAAAGATGATCCGTAATACTAAAAATATCAAGGGTATTAAAAGTTAAAGATCTGAACTTCGTATCACAATACGCCGATGATATGGTTTTATTTTGGATGGTAGTGAGAAGTCAATGACTGGGCTTTATACATTTTGGATGTATTCGCCAAAATGATGTGGTTACGGTAAATATCGATAAAAACAAGCTTGTTGGTTGGTTCAAAGCTGAAAAAATCAACAGAAATTGTGAAGGTTGAATGTAAAATGGTTCAGTATAATGATTCATTTAAAGCTCTTGGTATCGACTTCACAGTTTCACTAAATAAATGATAACATTAATTATTTACATGTAATGCAATCAATCCATAATCTTAACCACCACTGGTCTAGGACGTAGCATCACAGTCTTGGTAGAGTAACAGTTGTAAAATCTCTAATTGTAAAATGTTTCTTATTTTACTCTCCCTACCCATCTTAACGAATTTATGAAGCATAAATAAAATAGTACAAATTATATGGAAAGGCATTCGACACGTTACAAGGCATCAAATGATCCAAAACTATGATCAGGGTGGGGTGAGAATGGTTGATGTGCAGTCTTATGTGCATGCTTTGAAAATTACATGGATTCGCAGAATTTTAAATATGCAGGATCCGAATGGGTATATTTATTTGGCAAAACCACCAACCTTGTTTTTAGTCTTCTTAATCTTGAAGGAGGATCTGTCAGAGATTCTGAATTTTATGAACCAAAAATTGAAACCACATAATTTGGAAAGACGTATATTTCGGCTTGGTCGGAATTACCAAATTTCAAACATCCATACAAAATTTTCAAACTATGAGACCTCACTTGGTATAATGATAATATCGGAGTTTGGCAAAACAAAGTCTGTATTATAAACATTGGGTCCGCAATGGGTGTGGACGTGGAAGACTATGGATGAAAAAGGTCAATTTCTATAACTTGGAGAGTTTCAAATAAGATATAAGGTCCGTACCCACTTTGTGAATATAGAGGGGTTAATAGCCGCAATCAGAAAACTCATTTTCCGATGTACTATAATTCCTGGAGATACCATTGTAATCCCAAAACCATTCCATCTTGGAGTCATACTGAAAGACCAAAAGGGTTCAGAAGGATTATGATATCTTGTCTCAAAGGAGAAAAGGTTATTCGTAAATTTGTTAACAAATTTTTAAAATTTAAATTGAGTTATGTTTTTAGGGTCAGAGATCAAGATGGAACCAATTATCTTGTAACACCTTTAATATACTGTACCAATTAATACGAGCCTAAGATGGTTCCAATTCCGATAACCATAGAATTCTAGGCAACAAATTTCTTTTCTATTTAAATTCGCAAGAGAGATAACATTGTGCACATTTTGCCGAGATTCAGAGGAAAACTCTGTTGCTATGTTTTGCAACCGCCGAATAACTAATGAATTTTGGGAAAGGGTAAAAAAATGGATTAGAGGAAAAAACATGTTAAATTACATGGGACAACTGTGATTTACTTTTGGGAGTTAATGATGGATCAGGCAATTGCAACGAATTTGATTTTGCTATTGAGTGATTCATATATATAAAATGAAAAGGCTAGAAAGGCACCCTTGCTTCAAGCACTAACATTGAATTAAAAATATTATGAATTTTAGAAAAATATACATCTCTATGTAATAATAAAATGGGCAAATTTGTATAAACGAGGGAATATTTAATGGACTTTGGTAGAAGTAAATATTTGTGTATTAGCCCGTTGAAAATATGAATTTATGTTGATGTACTATATTTGTATGTTTGATTATGTCAAGAATGAAAAATAAAGTTTGTTTCCCTCTGTGGAAAAAAAACAAAAAACAAAAAAAAAACAAAAAACAAAAACAAAGCATCTCGGTATGATACGACGACATATATGTGAACAGCCGCGCCGTGGAACGCAGATTCTGCGGGGCCGGGTACGTCGGAGATTTTGGCCCGAATTCATGCTCCAGGACCAGGACCAGTCTTATTATCTCATAAGGCAGCTATTCAATATTTTTCTACTTCAATCCACAACTCTGATGTTTTTATGATTCCAATCTCCAACTCTAAAATACAAATAAAATCATAAACTAAATTTTGTTCCTGGAGTGGGATTCGAACCCACGACCTTTAGATAACAAGACGAGCGCCCACAGACACACGCCACGCAATCCGAGCCGTAATACTTCAATATAAACATTAACGGAATAAAGCGCACACATAATAATGATTAGCGCCCCTATGAGACGAGTTGAAAATACCTGCTCCTGGAGCATGAATTCGGGCCAAAATCTCCAAGAATCCGGGGCCGGGCTCACGAGTTAGAAAAAACAGGGTGTAATTTTCTAATCTAATTTGCAAACAACTGGCATTGTCAATGTAGGTTCAAAAGAAGATATTTTAAAGATAATAAATTAAAATTCTCTCCTACTACAAATTTCATTGTTGTACGATGAGCATTAAGCACGTGTTTCAATAGGCAGACCATTTTGTTCTGTGCCCTTGAGGGCGCACAACACTAAATCACTCCACGTTTGGGGGAATGGTAGTATAGTTCCGGTAAAATTACAAACATGTTTGAGATATTTTGCAGTCCTTTGGGGACCGGTTCCTAGTGACGGTGTTATATTATAATAAAAGTGAAAGAGTATAGCTTGACCATTGCTGAGATTATCACAAAATTTGGAAATTCGATTCGGTGTAGAAAAGTAGGCCCTCGATTTCCGGCCCTGGTCGAAAGCGGCTATGAGGCGTTACACGTCGGCTCAAAATGGTGGTGGCGCTGTTCATATATTATAATCAAAAAATGAAACGTATTCGCCAATTTTAGTGGCGGTTGTGATCTATAGGGAAATGAATTCATAAGAAGGCTTTCACCCTGAGCGGTGATCTCGACTTTTGCGATCGATCGCGTTGAATGAAGACCTATTGCAGCCGGTTTTCTGAATAGTAGCACGAATGCGCAATGAACGCATAGTTACGATGTAAAAATCTTTCCAAAGGAAGGAGGGTTTTTTTAATGAACGCTGCTTTCACGAAATCTTTTTTTTTAGGTATTTACGACGTGGGTTGCAGTTGACTTTTTCATGATGAGGTATATGGCATCTTTTTACGTGAGTGACTTGTCATTTTAGTTTTGTTTCGCACAGAATTGTTAATTTTACGACTCCTTGAAATTGAACGAAAACTGAGTAAGGAAATTCAAATGGCGAATAGACTCTTACGTAAGTGCATTTAGTGAACGAAGTGTGCTGTTATTTGAGGCAGCACACCAAGCGATATGTGTTGTCAGATTGGAAAGTATTATAATGAATTTGGCTGGCTGGTTTGGAGTCTACAGACGGCGATCGATAGCAGAAGTGATCGATCAACCGGCTCAGTGGTGAAAAGCCTTATTATTTCAAGATATTGTCACCACCGTCTGTTTGCCAGTTGGAATTCGTTTGCACATGCGTAGCAGTAAAGTCGCGAATATTAACAAATTTCCCTTTGATGGACCCCCCTAATATAACATTTTTCACAATCGTCATGCCTCGTTTTTAGAACAGTATTTCTATATTTTTATTTATTTTTAATTTCACTTTGAAGTGATCTATAAACTCCATAAATATAGATATGAGTGTGCAAAATAAAACGCACAGTGAACGGAGGCTCTAGAACGTAAAACAAATTTTCAGCTAGGAAAGCACATGGGTTGATTACCTTCTGGATGCATCGCGAGTTAAACAAACCGATTCTTCAGTAATATCGTGATAGAAACAAAAACTGTATCATGTATCGGGCACATGGTGACAGTCAAGTATCGATGTTACAGCACCTTATCCAATCTGCACGCTTTGCTGATCCGACAAATACGTAAAAATCGATCGTGGAGGACGAACCTCGGGGATCAAAATTTTGAAGACTAACAAGACCACTGGCACAGAATCCGTTTATGTGTGGGCACATGAGCACAGGTTACCGCCGCATGTATGCTTTGTTGTACAACACGACGCACGGACCAATTTCCGATCTGAATCATGACTTTAATAATGAGTTTGCCAGACATCAATCAAAAAAACATTGGCATACAAATAATTCTAGAGGATTCAACTTGGATGATTTTCAACAATTAAAGCAAGCTAAGCAATCAAGCGTGCATGGCAGCTAAAGCAAGCTGCTAAAGTCATGTGCCTGCATCCAGCACTGCAACTGTCATCATATGCTACAATCCAGCGACTCATCCATGCATCAGGCACTCAACATTGCAACTGCCCAAAGTGGTGAAAAACACTCTCTCTGTTACAGGGGGCGTTGGAGCAAAAAGGTCAAGTCGGCATCAGGGCAGTACGCAGCGATTTTTTTTACGGGGGGTGCGGGTCTTCGAAAAAGGACCGTTATTGGAAAATGGACCTACCCCCTAAATAGTCCTTTTTGGACGTTTTGAAATGTCATTACAAAACGTGACTTTTTGTCACTATTCTATAAATTTTGGACCTTTTTTTTAGCAAAAAATCGGCAAAAAGTGGACATTTTCCTTTTTGGGAATTTGGGGGGGTGCGACAGCAACCCCGCAACCCCCTGCGTACGGGCCATGTCGGCACTTAAAGTGAAGTAAGTCAGTAAATGTTACTGATAATAAGGTGGCCCCAAGAACAGTTGTGTCTCATTGTCATGATTGTGCACGTGTACACACAAAAAAAAAAGGCTTTTGAAATGAGCATTTAGGCCTAACTGCACACCAGGATTGCTGAACTTTTTAATATCATGGAACTTGAAGATAAGAAAGGATGAGAAATTGCAGTTATGAAAACATTTGACCATAGTCTGTTCTTGCCTAAAATGAAATAAAGTATTGTTTTTCTATTCATAGTTTGAGTAATAATTTCTTGCCATGGGTACGCGGAGCTTGTGAATTGCGTGAACTGCGTCTACCCCGGGGCGTCTACTGTGCAAACCAGTGGTGCGCCATTTTGGAGGGGAGGAAGGCGGGCGTACCTGCGGGTTACTTGTGCCAAAAAATCATTACTCCAATATTAGTACGTGTGTGATGTATATACTCTGTGCGCTCGTATCACACAAGTGGAACTATTGTGGTGTTATTGAAGGGGGAGACCCGATTAAAAACTGTAAACTTTCTTCTTGGTTTAATAAGGACCCCAATACCCATATGTATAAAATTAATTTTGATATTTGAAAGAGTAGGCATTTCTTCTCAGATACAAAAACTTTTTAATAACTACGCTAATTGGTGTTTAGGGTGAATGATGACAATGTCCATTAGTGTAATAATAATATTTCATAAATAGGTATAAAATTTGGGTGGGTGTGGGGTGTGGTGTACAAAAAACAGAGCAATGAAATTTTTTGTCACGGATGGGAAAAAATGCTAACCCTGACTGATCAGCCTCAAAACTCTGGTCTTGTGTAAAAGTTAATATTTGAATTGGATGTTGCCAAACAATGATTCTCAAAAACGAAATAAAAGCATGATCTTCAGACATGGAATACTCTTTGAAAATTCAGGGCATAAACAAAAAATCTGTTTTGAGGGAGGTGGGGGAAGGGACTGGATCTGAGTGTTCAATTTGTAAAGATCGTATTTTATTTTTGATGTATTTTTTGACAGGAACACTTTCATTACATTTTGTTTTTTCTATACATGTAGGGACATTGTTCCATTGCTGTTCTGCTTCTGGGGTAAATGCAGGAGTAGAGTGCCCAAGATGTGCATCCATGTGGAGATAGTGCTACCCAATTGCCAGAAAATTTCTTCAAAGTGAGGTGTTTCAATGTGTGAGATGCTTCAACTCCCATGTTCTGTACAAAAAAAAAAAAAAAACAATGCAAGCCAGCCTAGCCTGTACTTGCACATCACTCACAACATTTTGACATGCTCTATAAGGAGATGGAGCACTTTGGGTGGTACAATTTATCAGGGAAATTCATACTCAGAAAAGCAGGTGTTTCACAACCACAAATGAAAACGTCCATATGCTGTTCATAATTGTTACTTTCACAGTGCAAAGTTCCTGGTAAGGAAAAATAACAATGAGATTCATAAGGACGTCATTTTAACCACTTAGTATGGGTGAGTGTTCGTGACATTTAAAAATTTAATCATCAATTTAATGAACAACATTTTACATCCAATGACGCAGGTAATAGTGAAAGTTTGCATGCACAGCCAAATGTATGCATGCATTGTGCATGTGTGCACGTGGTATTTCGAAAACTGCAGAAAAAGAAAACGTGCCACCAAACTCCTATCACAATCCGAGAGATAAATTTACTAGCTAGCTAGTGGAACTAATTCCCAGTTGATTTGTTATAATGACCAGCAAGGAAAAATAACTATAAATATTGGTAGTCAAGCATTTTGTGTGTTTTTCAGGAGGAATAGGCTGTTTTCCCCCATCTGTTCTTAGAAAATCATTAAAAGAAATTTGAATGGAGTATCATCCAAAGCCCCATTGGAACTGCCAGCCACACAACTGACTTTGCAGATACACGTTAACATACACACTGCAGGGGCGGCGCTGGGGAGGTAACCACCCCTGAGAGTTTCAAAATTCATTGAAAAAAAACAAAACTATAACATAAATACACACATAAAAATAATAAAAAGTATATTTTGTAACCTATATGAGTTAAACACAAAAAGTGGCCCTTTATGGTTTCCTGGCGCTGCCCCTGCAATGCTACCAGCACTTGGAACAAGAAAATAATGTAGAGTCTCTAGATTCATAAGAAAGAATGAACATCGCGACATGTGCAATGATTTTTATAGGGAGACCAAAATTATAAAGGTGCATTTTGTGATCTGAGTACCTCATTTATTTGCAATTCTTTATATCAACGAGGAAA
Organism: Ophioderma brevispina; assembly: GCA_023653785.1. Taxonomy (NCBI): domain Eukaryota; kingdom Metazoa; phylum Echinodermata; class Ophiuroidea; order Amphilepidida; family Ophiodermatidae; genus Ophioderma; species Ophioderma brevispina. The sequence goes on along the minus strand of JAMKCH010013631.1, from coordinate 30,243 downwards.
AAGTGTTATTTCAGGCGATTCTGATGGTGCTTTATGATAAAATGAAACAAATTTTTCGGTTTATCCCGCCCATGGCCACTGTGTTATGTTGAAATTTCTGTCTGTTTTAAAAACAGAATAATACAAAATTACAAATTTCTTCCCGATCTGCACATGCTATTAGGCATGCAAGTCACATACTATAATTAGGCAATCGGTTCAGCTGAATATACAAATCTCAATTTTTTGCCACGTTGGAGAGATGAATCTAAGGATCGCGAATGCCCTTTTAATTATGAAAAGTTGATTTTTTATATGGATTGGTACAAGCCTACACAACACTCAGAAAACTGTTAATAGTAATGTGTACCTTCCTGCAATCAGTGTTATGTTCGTCCAGATTTGGTTAAAATTTGAGCTACAGGAAGAAAATATAATAATTTTGGTTTTACTGGGGAAATGATTCTAATTAATAAACATGATTAGAATTTAAGTTAAGGGCAAAAACACTTTTTGTGTTGAATTTTTAACATAATTTCTCAGAAAAATATGGCAAATACCTACAGGGTAGCATGTATACTTCGTCCAGCCCGAATTAAAGGATGAGTAATCACTTTCGCGCAGCTTTTACACGCATCTTATCATGCACACCGACTTTGTGTGCCTCTAATTACAGCTGCAAAGTGGCATGTGCACATGTACCACTGCTGTGAACGCTATGATGGCACTCATTACTTATGGGGGGACAAAGTTGTATAATGTGCTACGCCTTTTTCTTCATTTTTATGAAATGAAGCCAGTAGAATTCAGTATTATGTGACAAATTTGGACCCCAGTAAATTGCACTAAAAGCAATCACATTCTGGAGGTGGGAAAATGGGGGGGGGGGGCGGGAAGATAAGAATTGTGGTGTGGAAACCGTTCATACCCCTGGGTGCCTACCCACATGTTTTTTTTTTTTTTAATTTTTTAGTTTTTTGAAAAAAAAACCAACTTAGGCAAACAAAAAAAAAAACAAGGTGTCTCAGAAGAAATGTGAAAAATGCACTGCGAAATGCATCTTTTTTGCTTTTTTTTTAGAAAAATGCTAATGCGAATGAGGTTTTTTCTTTTTTTTTTTAGAAAAAGCTTAATGCGAAATTGCAGGTTTTTCTTTTCTTTTTTTTAATGATTTTTGGCCCACTTTCTTCAATTTTCGGCAGCTTCGGAGCCAATTCATTTTTTCTGAAATTTTTACAAAAAACATTTAAATGAGTAAAACCTAAAAACAAATTATACGGTCAAAACCAATTTTAAACATAATGTGTGCGATCTTCCGAGACAAACTGTTTTTGTTCTGGCTTAAAGCCCTTTTTGGCATCTGTATTACAACTTGACAAAATTGCCATGGGTGATACGAGTAGGGGGGTTTCCATAAGATGAACAAACTGCACCCACTTTTTTCTGGCACTTTCTGAATTTTGGAAAGTGGGTACAGCATGGGTCACCTAAAGTAGGGAGTTTCCGTAACCTGAAACCCATCTGACACTTTTTTGTTCTGACACCACTAATGCACAGAACGGAATAAACCTATTATGACTTATTCCATGAAGGGTTTCCGAATTCCATGAGACCCACAACTGTAAGAAAAAGTGTTGAGATGGGTTCAGGTTACGGAAATCCTAACTTAGGTTATGAAACTCCTGTCACTTTATGGAAGCACCCCATGGTTTTCCTTCATGTGAGGTCAAATAATTGATATCTGTGGTTTCGTTATCTTCTATTTACCACAGGTTTTGTGCAATTGGACCTCGGGTGGACCCACTTAATCATCTTTGAGCCATTTACGTTTTCTTGGTAAATGGTCACGTGTATGTAAGGCTGTTAAGGACCCCCCTTTTCAGCATCGTTGTCAACCAAAAAGACTCCATATTTTTTTTAATTTCACCCAAAGAACCCATATTTTGTAAAAATTTTACCACTGTCACCCAAAGACCCCTATGTTTGGAGAAAAAATTTTGAAAAATACTTAAACCCCAAACTTCATTTTAGTAAAATTTCGCAAAATCTCACCAAAGACCCATTTTTCGAAAATTTTGCGATTTGTCAATCTGAATCCCCTATTTTGGGGGGCAATTTGGCTGTTTCGCCCAAGAACCCTTATTTTTTCTTAGTCCTCTGTTCACCGAATGCCCCAGGGTTTGGAAGTGCGAGCCAGTGCACCCATATACCTTTCTGGGAGTGCCCCACCTCCCGGGGTGAAAGGGTCTTTAATATGACGGAAAATGAAAAGATTAGCTGTTCAACACGTCGATTTGTATGGGGACAAGAATAATGTACATGCAAAGAAGTGTGATTTGATTAAACAGTGACGGCTCCATCCCCCACTGAATTTCCAGACAGACATGAAGCCCAGCAAATAGGCTGGGAATATTAAGCTAAATATGTTTTTATAATAATTTGAGTTTGTATGTTACTAGAGATTATTTGTCAAAATGCCTCACCCCTGCACAAAAAATGATGGTTTGAATTGACAAAAAGTTCCAATAATATGGAATTAAAAAATGACAGTAATTAATTAAAAAAAATCAAAGTAAAATTGTGTCCTTGTCTGTGTGATTGATATTATAGTATGATTTATGAATTAGGGTTTACATGTAAATATGACTAGTGGACGTTTTTTTTTTCAATTATGAAAAGCAAACCCCCTTTTTAATTTTTATGATAGTGTATAAAGGCGGCGTGAAAATATACACGCAAAAATTTGTCAGAATGCTGTGACGTCACTGACTCGAGGAGTTAATGGGTTGGTACATTTATGACCCCACTTATCTACCCCACTAAGTCGGGTCAGATAAGTGGTCAGTAACTTACCAACCCAAGGTATGGAGTATAGCTATCCTTTTTATGATTTATTTAGGGACTATGGAACCTTATGACAAGAGAGTTGACCCAACTTGCACTTTAAAAAGTGAGACGCAAGAACGGACGCAGGTAAGATGATGCTCTATAGTGTGTAAAAAAGCTTTTAGGCCCTTAAAACTCAATTATGAGTTTCGCGTACATTTTTTTTCAGCCCTGATGAGAGAAACTATTCACTTATTCAATCATTCATTAGTTCGCTACATGGGTATTTTGACAGTGAAATGAACCTACAGGGATCAAAGAAATACGAACAAATTGGGTTATTTCTAGATCTTTCCAGACTTCCGAAACAGGTTTCCTACCAAAAATCCATATCGACTGACACTGAAAAGGTGATGCTGAACCAGAATTTCAAAAATAATGAATTATTTTCAGAATTTTCGGGCAGGTAAACGCGGCCCAAAAAATCATAACGCGGGGGCGGGGGGACGAGAAGAGAAACTAATAATCGAGTTTCAAAGGGACTTATTTATGGGACTACAAAGTTTTTTGAAAAAAAAAAGAATGCCCCTCTGTCCTCTGTGAGTAAAAAAATCCCCATGGCACTGGTGAGTAAGAAAATTGCCCACTGGTGAGGAAAAATATTAGCCAACTGGGATGTAATAAAAATTGTCCCACTGATGAGTAAAAATAACAATGCCCCACTTTGGCATGATGAGTAAAAAAAAATGCCCCCATGTACTGGTAGTAAAAATGCCCCACTGTGAGTAAAAAAAACCATGCCCCACGGATGAGTCAAATAAAAAAAAATTTCCCACCCCCTGGTGAGTAAAAAAAATGCACCACTGGTAACAAATGTATTGGTAGGGCTAGCTTGGTTCTAGGCTATATATACTGGTGTCATTCTCAAGTTGAAGGTGACGTCATAATGAGTTCTTTTCTCCGCTCTGCGTCCCACAAGACCGTCTCGAGTGCCGCCTTTATTCGTGCGCGTATCATGTTATGATTTCAAGCATAGCGCGCGCGATTCGTGGGTGCGCAACATAAAGACGCAGAGGAGTTCACCTTAACGAACTATAGGCTAGGCTATGCTGGGACTGGGAGGCTATCATGGCTATGCCAGGCACACCACACACACAAACACTAGACAACTTCGGCCGTATTTTCCCCATAGCGTTTCATTACCGATTTATACCCTACCCAAGGCCAAACTACGGCTACATCCAAATGGGCATCCAGTCCCACTATATGCTTTATTACAGAATAATTAAAGGCTAGATAGCTCCACAGGACAGGTATAGGGGGTTAACTATCTTCCATCGACACCCCAAACTCAAAAGAGGTTTTTTTTACTCATCAAAACCACTGATGAGAAAAAAAAAAATGCCACATGGATGAGTAAATAACAAAAAAATTGAAAAAGTTAAAAAAAAAAAAAAAAAATGCCCCATGGTTAAAACATGCTATTTGGTTAGGTAGGCTTGTGGCAGGGCTGATGGCTATGCTTTTTTCTTCGTTTGACTGGGAGGCTATCATGTTAGCACCACACAGCACATTTCTTTGGCAGTCTTTACCATAGCATTTTGTTACTGATTTTTATACCTACCAGGGCCTAAATGGCTATGTCCAATGTGCATCCAGTCCCCACAATGTGCTTTCTACAGAATATATTAAGGTGCATTAGTGACTTCCAGCAACCTTCTGATTTATTCATTGTTCACAAGTTATTCTTGAGAAAAGCTTATCCCACTTTTTAGCTGATCCTGACTTTGCGGTTTTGTTTATGAGCAAATGCTCGTTTCCCACGGTCCCATAGGCCACTGTCTATAATTTCTGTCCGTTTTACGGACATAAAATACAATATTGTGAATTTTCTTACAGACACGACAGAATTTGCACGTAAGATTTTGGCACACATGGATACTAATTACGTTCAATGACATGACAATCTCAACTTTTTTGAGGTAAGTCGGGGGACGAGGCTGTGGACACGAATGCCCCTTAAAGTCTAGCTATCCTCACTGGACAGGTATGGGGGGTATAACTACCGTCCATCGACACCCAAACTCAGAGGGTTTTTTTTACTCATCAACACTGATATAAAAAAAAAATGCCCCACTGGTGAGTAAAAAAAAATAAAATTGCCCCACTGTGGTTAAAAAAAATGCCCCACTGGGTACAACAATGCATTTGGTGGCTAGGCTTGGGCAGGCTAGACTAGGCTAGCTCTGCTGGGACTGGAGTTATCAGGTACACACACGCACACACAACACTTGTCTTCTGCATATTTCCCATGCATTCGTTCAACTGATTTATACCCGTACCCAGGCTAACTAGGCTATGTCTCAATGTTCAATCCAGTCCCACAATATGCTTTCTTACAAATATATTACAGTCTATATTAGCCTCACTTGGAGCAGGTATGGGGGGACTATCCTTCCATCGACACCCAAACTCAAAGAGTTTTTTTTTACTCATCAAACTGATATAAAAAAAATGCCTCACGGTGAGTCAAAAAAAATAAAAGGCCCCCCTGGTGAGTAAAAAATGTCCCCACTGGTAAAACAATGCTATTTGGTAGGCTAGGATTGGGCAGGGCTAGACTAGTCTAAGCTATGCGGGACTAGTGAAGGCTGTCATGGTACACACACTGAAGTTCTGGCAGTATTTTCCCATAGCATTTCATTAACTGATTAAACCACCCAGGCCCCCGGCCAGGCCTAACTGGCATACTATCCAAGCGAATCCAATGCATGGGCATCCAGTCCCCACAATATGCTTTAATTACAGAAGACTAGCATGGCTAGCCTCAAGTCTGGACAGGTAGGGGCTAACTTCCTTCCCTCAACACCTTAACTCAAGATTGAGAGTGTAAGTTTTACCGCGAATTACTCAATTTCCCGCCAAATTACGTTACCCACCCAACGGCAAAGACCCTACTGAGGCTGATCGGACACATTCAAATTCGCAGTTTGGAATTGCCACTTCAAGCGAATATCGAGTAACAAAAACATTGCGGCGAGTTAGGTTTGACGCTGCCATCATACAGAGAAGGGTTTTACAACCTACACAGGAAAACTGCAAGGAGTTCGTCATTTGCTCGCGTTTTTTTAAAAAGGACTTAAAGTGGCCGCATCATGAACATTAATAATTCCAAACGAAAGAATTTAAAAGACGGTCCTCATTCAGAGCATATTTACGATACCCCAATTTGTTTTATTTGACGCCCTATGATCAAGTATTAATCGATATACGGTTGTGAGCTGTTTTTAAAGACATATGGAGGAGGGAATATATTCTGATTATGAGATTATCTATTCTTTATTATTTTTTTGATATTATCGCGTAGTGGTGATTTACTCCGAGCGTTCAAGTACACAAAACGCCTATGCTGGTGTTTGTCATGCTATCGCACTGTAAAAGTCGCGCACGCGCAGACTACATTTCCGCCTTTTGGGCAATCCAAAACAGAGTGTCACGCGGGGTGCAAATCAGCGGGCGCGATTGTGTATTTTACGTGTTTCAATGGAGCGATTAGTGGTGTGCGCCCTTGAAAGTCATCGTCCAATGGAAATTCACAAGGAGACGACAAATAATGTTCATGCACTGCAGAACTGCGGAACGCTCCATTTATTCTACAGAAACAGAAGGACAAAACGAGGTCTTGTACTTGTACTCTTGAGGATTATCTGAGTTGGTGTGAAAGAGTAGGTTTCCGAACAAACCTATCAACGGAGACAATGTAGATTAATACTTGAGGGATGAATTTATTATTCTTCTCTTAAAATTCGGCAACCTTTAGCATTGCGGTTTATTCCGTAACGTTGCCGAATTTTTTTCGTAGCATGTGGCAGAATTACTAAATCTTTCCCATAATTGAAGTTGAAACCAATTTGACGTCACTTCGCGGGTGAATTTGAAAACAATAAATTTAAAGCCTCAATAAAAAAATCCTTTAAAAAGAAAAAGGGCGTGCAAAAACAAAATTACCAATTGATGGTTATAAGGTTTTCGTAGATACAGGGGGGGTAGGACATGACCCAACCTAACAGCAACAGACAAATTAAAAAACGCATCAACTTCCCGGGTGCTAGTCTGTTCAAAGACTTCATGGTAGGAGGGCGTTCTTACGCATATCGAAAGGTTACACACAGACTTGGACTAAAGACTAGGCCTGGGTCACGAATATTTATCCTTCTATTGTCTTCCTACCCTTAGACTGTTAAAACCTCTTTCCTTTTTTAATCTAAATGCACCGGTTATGGAAAATTACACTTATTTTGCAGCGGGGTTAATCCACTAACCCCGACGGATTGAAGTCAATATTTTTGGCTAAAATTAAAATACACCCTACCACATTATTATCCGCCGCGGAGTGAGGGGGAAGCCAAACCTTTTTAAAAACCCAGGCAAACGGCGACAGCGCGAAGCCAAACCTCCCCCTTTTTTTAAAAAACACCAGGCACGGCGACAGCGGCGAAGCTGCCTACCTGGGTTGTACCTTGTCGAATAAGAACAATGTTAGTTATGTTCAATTTAAATATGAACATGATAAGAAAACTATGAACATGTGAGTTAAAGTGTTTTTTGTTACGATTTTGGCATATGTCCATTGTTTTCTTCAATAAAGTTGTTTTTAAAACACGATACGTTCGAGTTTAAGTTAGATTGAGCTTGATTTGTTTATTATTTAGCTTGATTTTTATTGTGTAGCTGGATTCTATAATTTTGGCTATTTTTGGCCTTTCCCGATATTTTGGCTAATTTTGGACTTCCCTTTTCCGGTTGTTTTTAAATAAGTTGGGATTTTAGTTTTACGTGTAGTGTTTAACCATGACGTTCGAGTTTTAATTAGATTGAGCTTGCTTTGTACTATTTGAGCTTGATTTTTACCTATTTGGGCTATTTAGCTTTTCCCGTTGTTTTTTTAAAAAAAGTTGGGATTATTGTTATATGGTGTATACATCGAAATGTGAAGCTATGGTTTATACGGGCAAGGCGACAGCGGCGACTCGGCGACAGCGGCACACCCCAGAACTCCAGGAGTTTACATTTGTTCTGGCTGTGATTATCAAAGGGGGCCTGAGGGAAATAGTAAATTTTAAATTTAGATTGTTGATTTTACGATTTTGGCTAATTTTGGCCTTTCTCGTTGTTTTTTTCAATAAAGTTGGGTTTTGTTACAATTTTTGAGCTAGATTTGTAACATATTTTAGCTATTTGGGCCTTTTCGTTGTTTTTATGATAAAGTTGAGATATTTTGTATGGAGAATAGACCAGTTAACGCAATGTTTGTAAACATTTAGCGCCTGGTATCTTGAACTAGGTCGGGCCTGACTGGTACACACTGGGCAATTGATCTGATAGAGTTTAATTACTATGGGCCATAACGATTGGCAGCCATGGATTGGCAGTCAACAAAAGAAAGGGGACGTAGGATTTTAACTGGTCTATACGTCGAGTGTTTCTCTTAGAGTGTGAAGATGTGGCTGTTGCCTGTGCCAAGCGGCCGACACCGCGGACAGCGCAAGACGGCAGATGTTTGCTCATTATGGCTGCCTAGCTGATTGATCCAGGACAGCTTTCGTATGCGAAGTGTGGGTTTTCTCAGCCGCGGGACAGCGGCGACCACCCAAAGCTAAATGGCTATTTAATACGGGTCATGGCGACATCCTTTTAATAGTCAAAATAGTCAATTTTAAAGCAATTTTTCAAGTGAATCACGCAGAAAAATGCAAGTCGGCGACCAATAATCACGTAGGAATTATTTTCAAGTTAACCAAGCCGCGATTTAATTGTGTTTGTCGCATAGAACTTTCGGTTTACCGGAAACAAGGGTGAAAATGAGTCATTCAAGTTATATCCCCACAATTGTTTCCCACCAAATAAAATTTTTCCAAACATTTCCCAAATCGCCGTATTTACCATGTTTCTGAAAAAATACGGGTGATATTGTATTATTTTATTCTTAAAACACAATAAACAACACAAACTCTTATCATTTAAATGTGTTCTATTAACGCAATTAACGAAACACAAACTCTATCATTTCAAATATATTTAAGCATTATTATCCTTTAACGCAAATATAAAATAAACGAATACCAAACTCTATCATTTGACATATTTTCTAAACAATAAATCAATTCTTATCATTTATCCTTCTTAACGCAAATGACGAAACATAAATACTCTGATAATTTAACACTGTTTTCTAAAAACATATTTTCTCAACAAAACAAGGTGAAGCTGGCCGATTTTAGTATAATTCACTTCATAACTTCCAAACTATAAACATCCGTTAGCCTCTATGGATTTCCACATTTTGTTTGTTTTTTTTATGAGAAAGAAATAGATTTCTTTGATGCCAAAATATTGAAAAAATCTTGATAACTTCCGGGTAATAAAATCTGGGGTTCGGGGACGAGGCTTTTAAAACAAAGCAATGGTGTGAAGTTGCACGTCTTTAACATGCAATTTTAAAAAGTACGCATGAAAATGTTTTCTAGTCGCATCGCAATTGACATGTTTCTAAAAGCCAACAAGGGTGAAGATGTGTCGTCTTTAATCCTTGAGAACTAACGGCGACCTCAAGTGTGCCGCTTCAAAATACTATATTGGAAATTTTTGCTTCAAAATGAAAAAGTCTTTATTTTCTGGGACATTCAGAATTAGCATAAAAATGACATTAATGAGTCGAAACACGCCTATAGGCCCTGTTGGTGTTATGGCTTTCAAATCACTGCAAACCATTTGGAAGGCCACCCTGAAGCCACTGAAATATGAGTTACAAACGTATACAAAACTGGCCAGGGTCCAAGGGTTTAAACACAAAAACTCTTAACATTAAAACATCTGTTTTGTAACGCAATTAACATGTTTTCACACCTCTGACCACGACTACATGTTTTGGCAATGAAATGTCTTTAGAAAACAAATACTCAATTAATATGATCCTTACAAAAGATTCCATGATATTACTTCTTAGAAAAAAGAATTCCCCAATTTAAGACCCTTCTAAGTAGAACCAATATTTAATTAACTGTTCCAAAACAAGCAAGGTGAGGTGATGGGGATGGATCTGTTCGTTAACCGCAAGGAAAATGTCCGCAACCCGCAATTGAAAAGGTTTAATAAACATTAATTTACTCGCTTCCAAATTGGCGTGTTTTCTAAAAATTCAACAAGGGTGTTGGAAAGTGGTGTACTCCGCAACCGCAAGAAAATGGTTTAATAAAAATAATTACTCGCATCATCTTAAATGGCTGTTTTTCTAAAAAAACCAACAAGGGGTGTGAAAGTGGTGGTTGGATACTTAAAGAGGTATCCCTTCTTAACATAAACCATAATGTAAAACACAAACTGCAATATTGAAAATGTCTTTAAACTTGAGCCATGTTTTCTAAACAGCAAGCAAGGGTGAATTGAATCGTTCTCAACCCGCAATTTACCATTATTTCCTAAACCTAATTAACTCGATCGCAATCAGGATCCTTTACAAAACTGCATTACATCCTTCTTTAGAATTAAAACAAAAATTCAATTAATGATCCTTCTAAGTCGAAACACTCTAACATTTCCAAACAAGCAAAGGTGAAGTATCGTTCTTTAACCCGCAATAAAGACAACTATCAGTGATTTGAAAAATATGGAAATTTGCAGGATAGCTTCAAGTGAAGGATAAGTCTGCCGAATTCTCAGAAGTACATTTTCCAGCTGTTAGAATGACAGAACACGGAAGAAAACGGAGTCAGTGTTCCAAGATTTTACGATTCTCCATCAATTACGTGTTGTAGTGTAGTAAGTGTCCGTTCGGACAGTAATGACTCAATCTCCAATTCTGTCCTTATTAGGTTTGCTTCTGGTTTTATCATTTGCAGGGTAGGTTAGGATACCTGTACTTAAACATACATGCAAAAATCTGATTTTGATTGATTTTTTCTATGTGCTGATTTAGCAAACTCACTGCTAGTGTTCTGTAAAATGTCCGCAATGGAAATGTTTTCTAAACAGTTACTCGCATCGCATGACATGCTTTCTAAAAACGATATTCCCAAAGGTGGGTCGTTCTTTAAACACAAAATTTAACATTTAACTGTTTTGTAAAACGTAAAATTAACGTGTTTTCTAACCCTTCTTGACAAAGTTACCAGTTTCTTTCATAGTCAAAATTTAGAATATTGGAAAACAAAAATAAATTTATGATCCTTCTAAGTGTTCTATTCCTATCGTGGTTTCCAAAACAAGCACAAGGGTGAAGTGAAGCGTTCTATAACCCCAAAAGAAAATGTTTTCTAAACATAATGTACTCGCATCGCAATTGAAATGTTCTTTAACCCGCAATTCAAATATTTTCTAAACATAATGTACTCGCATGTGAACTCCATTATTATCCTCCTTTAAAAAACAAAGTTCCCAGGTTTTCAGTCAAAATGTAGAAATATTTGGAACCGGTTCTTTAGAAAACAAAAATACTCAATAATGAATAAAACACACATGGGTGAACGTAAACAAAGATTTATTAAGGATCAAATCATTCTAAGTAGAATCATTCGTAACGGTTTCGAAAACAAGCAAGGGTGAAGTTGCATCGTTCTTTAAACCGCAAATAAATGTTTACAAGGGTGGAGATGGGTCGTTCTTAAAGATTCATCTTAATATTAACCGTATGTAAACACAAACTGCAATATTGAACATGTTTTTTAAACCTTGAGCATGTTTTCTACACAGCAAGTAAGGGCGGAGTTGAATCGTTCAATTTACTGGCATCGCAATTGACATGTTTTCTAAAAACCAATAAAGATGAAGATGGGCGTCGTTCTTTAAAGTAATCCTTCTTAATATATATAAACCATATATAATCACAAACTGTAGATTTGAAAACAGGTTTTGAAAAACATTTGAATATGTTTTGTCTAAGCAAAGGAGTGATAAGATGGGCCGTTCTACAAAGATTTTTTTTTCAATTCAATGACCTTTATATAAGGCATGTGATGGGTCACAAATATTTTATTAAAAAAAAAAGGGTGAAGTTTCTTTAACCAGTAAATAAACGGTTTACCAAGGGCAAAGATGGGTGTTCTTAAAGAATTCCTTCTAATATAAACCATTATGTAATCACACACTGTATAGATGTGAACCGTTTTTGGTTAAAACATTGAGCATGTTTTTAAATGGACAAAGGTGGATGAACTGAAGATGGGTGAAGTTGATTGAATCATTCTTTAAAGATACCCTTCTTAAGATAAAGCTTTAGGTAATCACACACTGTATAGATATTGAACACCTTTTGTAAACATTGAGATGTTTGTTTTAAACCAAGGTGAGATGAATCGTCTTTAACCTGCAAATAAAATGTTACAATGGTGAAGATGGGTCGTTTTTAAAGTAATCCTTCTTAATAAAATCATATCTAAACACAAACAGCAAATATTTAAAACATGTTTTTAAACATTGAGCATGTTTTTTTTTAATTTAACCTGTTAAGCAAGGGTGAAGTTGAATCGTTCTAAAACCCGCAATTAAAAATGTCTCAAACTAATTACTGTTTGAATTTACTGACTGAATAAAACGCACAAGGGTGAAGGGTAAAAAACAAAGATTCATTTAATGACCTTCTAAGTTGAATCATTCATAACGTGTTCAAGAATACTTAAGTTTGGAATCATTAGTAACATGTTAGAATATTTGGAATCGTTATTTAGAGAAAACAAATGATCAAATATGATCCTTACAAAAAACCACTCATTATATCCTTTAGAAAACAAGAATTTAGTTTATTGTTCCTTCTAAGTTGCAACATTCTTAACGTGTGTCCAAAACAAGCAAGGGGAAGTTGAAGCTCTTTAACCCGCAACTTAAAATGTCTTTCCAGGCCCCGTAAGCGGGGGGTGCGGTTCGCACCCCCCCCCAATTAACAAAAGTGGTAAAAGGCCACTTTTTGCCGATGTTTTTTGCTAAAAGGTCCAAACTTTGAGAAATTATGACGAAAAAAGTCCACTTTTTTGGTTGATGGAATATTCAAAACGTGCAAAAAAAGGAACCATTTTACGGGGTGGGTTAGGTCCGGATTTTTCCAAAAAAAAGGTCCACTTTTTCAAGACCCGCACCCCCCCGTAAAAAAAATCCTGCGTATACGGCCCTGATGTCTCTTACAATTCTTTAACCGCATTGCAGTTGAATACGTTCTTCAAACCGCAATTAACTATTTTTAAACATAATTTACTTGCATCGCAAATTCCATTATTGTCCTTCTTTAGAAAAACAAAAATTCAATTTAAAAAATTGACCCGTCGAAGTTGTTGCCTACAAATTCTGGAGCTTCCCGCTGTTGCGGTATCCGGACTTTTTTAATTTCGCGCTGTCGCCGTCGCCCGATGCCAATCATTCTAATGTGTTTCCAAAACAAGCACCTCTAACTTGTTTTCTGAAAGTTGAGTCATTCTTCAACGCAAACTTTAACCAATAAGGGTGAAGATGGGTCGTTCTTTAAAGATATCCTTCTTAATGTAAAACATATGTAATGATAAACTGTAGATATTGAACATGTTTGTAAACATTGAGCATATTTTCTAAACAAGGGTGAACTTGGATGGGTCGTTCTTCAAATATTCAATTCGCCGAAGTCACTTAACATGCTTAAGGTGATTGGGTCACGTTAGCTGCGCGCACCAGTCCCACTGACCTCTATACATGGATAGCGGGATCGCACGTAATTGAATAGTCGGCGATTGAAACAACCGGAACTTCCCCAGCGGCCATTTTGTAGAGGGCAGAACATGAGAGGTCACCGTACTGATTCAATGCGAAGTCAATGCCACTTGTGAATATTTCTTGTATTTGAAAGAAAAATCTTAATATTTTATTAAAAATTGTGTGGTAGTAGCATCGACAAATTATACCACAGTCATAATTACGCTAATTGGCGCGATACAAACATCCTAAATGCTGGAATTACTTTTCTGTGTAGAATATGGAGTGCAAGTTGGGAAGTTTACAAAATATATTGATGAAAGGTTGAACAATAAAATGTCGGCCAAAAAGGGAAATGTGTTATGTAAAAAAAGGTGTTAATGACCTGACGGCGGGTCGGGTCTGGTGTTTACTATTTTACAGGAAAAATTTCACTAAATACACTATGTCAACAAACTCTTTTCCACCATCAAACTTCCACAGATTTCTCAAAAAGTGTGGAATGTGCAATAACCCATCACTACCTTCGCTCCACTCTCCTCCCCTCCATCACTTTCTCCCTCCTTGAACTCGACTTCAACTTCCCCTCCCCTTCCACTTCCCACCTTCCCTCCCTTCACTTCCTTCCTTCCCTTTCTTCCTCTCATTCCCTTCTCCTTCCCTTCCCTCTTGTATTTTTAGTCATTTATTATAATAATTCAATACCTTATTCCAAGGTCAGTTGGAATTTATCTCGTTATCATCATTAATTCTTTCCTTCAGGCATTCATTAATTCGTTTATTTCTATATTATTTAAATCAACAATATGCATTTATCTGATGTTATCAACATGCTTGCTATTTATTCACTGTATTTTTATTATTTCACATGTTTGCTTTCATAATTTTTCCGAATTTCTCCTGATTTCAATTATTTTGCATGTGATTGATTCTTTTGCATATTTTGTGCCGTTGAGTTCCCCATTCCCCCCATCCTCATCCACTCCCCTTCACCTCCGGCTCCCATCGCCATTCACCCGCCCCATTCCCCTTCCCTCCCCCTCCCTTCCCCGTCCTCCCCCTCCCATTCCCTGCTTTCTCTTCGCCTCTCCTTCCTCCCCTCCTCCCCCTCCCCATTCCCACCCCTCTCCTCCCCCCTAACCTACCCTCTCCTCCCCTCACATTCCCCCTCTCCCCTCCCATCCCCCTCCCCATTTCCACTCCCCTCTCTCCTCACCTTCCCTTTTCCATTCCCCTTCCTAATCCCTCCCATTCCCCACCACCCTCCATCCTTTCTCTTTGATTCTTTTTTTATTCATAATACTAAAGGCAAGTTGGGATTATTCGTCACCATTCATCATTCATTCATTATTTCGATATGTATTTATACCAAATATGCATTTATCTTATGTATAAACATGCTCCTGCATTTATTGCTGCATTATTATTTATTATTTCACATTTCCTCAGTTAATTTCATTATTTTTTTCAGGAAATTTTTCCTTTTTTTATTTGTTCATTAATGATCTATTGAATATAACAAAGCATTTGTGTGAACAACCCTTTGTTTTCCTTATTTTGCGTAATGCAAATTAAGTACAAGTGCATTGAAAAGTAATGCAGAACGAGGGTTCTTGCCCTCTTCAAAATGCGGGTCAATGTTTCCACTTTCAGAGCCGCGCGCTATCCATGTATAGAGGTCAGTGACCAGTCCCCAAGCAGATATCTTCTGTCAAATTGGGACTTGGCGTTCTAGGGTCCGACGCGCGTAGAAACCACCCTGGCGTACACTGTGCGATCTTCCGAAGATCGCATGCACGCTGTGGGCCCTTTACATGTTTACAATGAAGTACATGTAGTAAGCCTTGTGCTAGTTCAATAATTTATGCATTATTAAACAAACTTGCGTCAGCGATTAAATTGCTACACTGTTAAAATAATCTTGTAAAAAAAACAGGATTGACTGGCAGCTGGGCCTCACAACGTGCAAACGTAAAATAACTGGAGCCGTTAAAAATACGAAACCAGCGCAGGGAACGTAAAATAAACAGCGTAAAATCTCCGCTTCAAAGTTATTGTTGGTTCTGAATTGTTTAAACAATATTAAGCATTTTAGTACACAATCAGTCCAAAATTTTCATGGTGAGCTTATGGGCCTCATACAAAGCTTGGATTTTTAGGATACCACGTGGCTGTAAAAAATTATATTTCAGGCAACCAATTTTGAGAAAAAAGGCAATAAACAAAGGGATAACGTGAAGAAATAAAAAATTGAACCAGTTTATACACTGTGTTTATATGGTAATGTACATAATTCTACTGTCACCAAAATACTAATTATTTCATATAGTAGACTTGTAGTAAATACATATACATTACATAGATTCGAACAGGGCCTTAAGATTACCCCCAAAAAGTCCTAAACCTTATCCACAACCCTACATGACTTTACTGATAGACGATGCTAAAATTAAGAAATTTATTATATTGTGTGTGTACTACTTTTTCAATAAACTATAAATGTATAAAAAATGGAGGAATTGAGTTCTAACAAGAGTTTTTTAACAGTTTTTAAAAACGGATAGGGAAAATAAGCTTTTGCATTTTTATAATGACGTTACTTACGACGTTATTTACACATTTTATAGGTAAAAGATTTTCATAGTCATATTCTACATTAAACAAAGAATGGTTACAAAAACCTAATATATGGAAATAGAATAGCGGTAAGGATAAATACTACCTTTTTCAAAATGTTAGTATATTTTTCTAGCCACTGTTTATTTACATTTTTTATGCTTTCCAATGTAATTTTATGTTGGTATAGGTAAAGAAGCGTGAAGATTATTGAATAATTGGGGGTTTACCGTAAGTTAAAAGGTAAAAGTCTGGAAAATTAGGAACATTTTTAACAGTGATACTCTAAACGGGCCATCAAGTAACTAAAATTTAATATCATTCTTTTTCGAAATATAAGAAGCTTCTCCCCTGATTTTTCACACACTTTTTCATATGGGTATCGGAACGTTGTTTCTTTCTAATTTCTATGTCAGGACACAGATTTAAATGTCAGGACCTAAGAATGTCTAATGAATACATCTCAGATGCCAAAGAATATTTTGTTTTCCAAACAACATTTCACCAAGTGTTCTTATAGAGACTAGTGGTAACTGCATAAAACGATAGGTTTGTTAAGGAATCATTGTATTTTACCGAATTTCCGCAGTAAAGTTTAAATGACGTCCTATATTTGCCTCGTTAAAATCCAGTAATATCCGAAAAAAATAATTCTCATTTATGTACACTTCATGTAGATATAGGACATTTTTTTTCAGTATCAAAACAATTCTGCATTTATGGAAAAAACGCTAAATTTACTAACAAGAAGGATAATTCAGGTAACTTTACGCAACGGCATCAGGAAATGACCGTAAGATAAAAAGGAATGTTGATTATCTTTTCGTGAAAATTTTACTCAATTACTTGGAACTTCATAATCATTTTAAGAACATTGAAGAAGTGATGCAAATCTTAAATCACCTATTCAACTGATACTAAGGCTTTATTTTACATTTTAGCTTTTCTCTCGAAGCAAAAACCACAGAATTTTTGTGGCCCAGCTCCATTGCAGCATAGTGGCCGACAATTTGGCAACAGTATTTAGAAAATTGCCAAGAAGTATAGGATGGACTATATTTTCCTCCAGCCAATACTGGTTTCAGAGTAGGCCTACACGCTTAAAATGCATTCAAAATCACTAAATCTGAACACGCCCGTGCTTTCCCTTTCTCACCTTTCCATAAACGTTTTCTTCCCTTTTCTTACCATTGTCTTTTTAATTGATTCTCATCATACAGTACAAGCTACATATCAAACATTACAAAGAGGGAAACAAAAAAAAAACAATGCTCATAAGTTTTAATCAGTGCGCACATTTTGCGTGCCTTGTTTTTGTTCGCGTGTCAGCTTAAGCGTTGCCATGCGTGACACTTGCTGGCGTTTTACGCACCTCAATATCGCGTTGGTATTTTATACTACAAAAATGCCGTTATTTTCGAAAATAACAGAAAAAGTAGTTCGGTGACCCCTACTTTTTTCTCCAGTAATCGACAGATTTTTTTTTCCCTTTGTTTAGTGCGCAACTTTTATTAAAATTTGACAAAGTTATCGAACCGATTTTTTTTAATATTCAAAATGTCCATGAAAAAATGAATTTTCATAACGTGTGTACAAATTTTTGGAAAAAATAGGTGTTTTTAATGGAATTTTCTCAAAAACGAGTTCGGTGACCCCATATTTTATTTCTGATATTTGAACCGTACACCGATGATAAAGTTCATTTATACGAAATATAAACCAAATCTATTCGAACGGATGTATCGTGACCCAATCACCTTAATAGATGGGTTGGGTATGAAGTATCAAGATTCCGATCAAAACTTTTATATACTGAAATCGGGCCATCCCCTTACTCCCCACAGAATGAAGTCATGAAATATCATTATTAGCCCCACAATACACCTAGATAATGAATAAGCATACGCAGCTATTTGTGAATACTCATATAAGGGGGGGGTTAATGTTTACTAACAAACAGCTTCCTTATGAGTATTGCGTACAGTATGGGGATATTACCCTTTTGGTTTCTTGAACGTTTCAAACTGGCACAAGTGGTTTTTTATCCTTCCTTGAATCGCTGGAAATAATCTCCATTAGTCTGTCCTAAACTTGTACCAGAGGGCTAGAAATCCGCGCTGCTGCTGCTGTCGCCGCTGTCGCCTGTAAATCTGAGGCTTCGCGCTGTCACCGTATCCCACTTCTTTACAAGTTCACTTTCACTCCGTCGACGCAGTCACCTTTTCATAAAGGTGGAAGGTCGCACTGTCGACTTTTAAACCAAGGTTGGGTGGGAAGGGGTCCAACCCCTTTTTAGTCCTTTGATCAAATGACCCGTGTTTTAGAACTACTAACATTCGCGCTGTTTGCCGCTGTCGCCGCTGTTGCCTACAAAAGTGAAGCTTCCGCACTGATGCCGCAAGGTAGGGGGAAAACCCCGTCCTTAGTCCTTGATAAAAATGACTCAAAACAACTCTCCTGTTGCCGCTGTCCGCCGCGGTTGCCTGTAAAATGTGGAGCGTCGCGCTTGTCACCTCTGCCCAATTTTTAAACAGGATGAAGTGGGGGGACCAAACCCCCTTCCTTAGTCTTTTGATACAAAGTGACTCAACGGGCTAGACAACAATCTTACGCTGTTTCCGCTGTCGCCGCTGTTGCCTGGTAAAATTTGGAGCTTCGCGCTGTCCCGGCTGCCCAATTTTTAAACAGGATGAGCGGGGGTCCAAACCCCCTTCCTTAAGTCTCTTGATACAAAATGACTCAACGGACTAGAACAACAATCATTAGCGCTGATGCCGCTTTCGCCGCTGTTGCCTGTAAAATCTGGAGCTTCTGCGCTGTCACCGCTGCTCATTTTTAAACAGGAGGAAGTGGGGGAACCAAACCCCCTTCCTTAGTCTTTTGATACAACATGACTCACTGGCTAGAACAACATTATGAGCGCTGTTTTGCCGCTGTGCCGCTGTTGCCTGTAATCTCGAGCTTCGCGCGGTCCACCGCTGCCCAATTTTTAAACAGTAGGATGTGGGGGGGGGGGGGGTCCAAACCCCCTTCCTTAGTTTTTTTGTTAATACAAAATGACTCAACGGCTAGAAACAACAATCATTATCGCGTTGCCGCTGCACAGTGGCCAGAATTGAAATCAGCTGCCAAAAATAGTTGTTGTCCCAATAGAAGGTTGATTTGGTCAATTTTAAGGTATATTAGGGGGTGTGTTGACACGCTGAGTTCAATGGAAGTTTTTCAATTGTTATGACGTCCATATCAATTGCTGTTTTCTGATTGGTTTCAATTGAAAAAAAAATTGTAATGTATTGATGGACCATAAAAAATTATAATTTTTGACATATATGGGTTCGGGACATGATAAATTTGGAAGGTATGTTTAAAATATATATGAAGTCATCAAATACTGTTTTCTATTGGTCATTGATAATAAATGCATTGTAATCCCTAAAAAACCCCCATAAACAATAACTATTTAAGCATATAGGGGGTTCTTGGACACGAGAAATTTGCTGGTAAGATTTAAAAAGATATATGACGTCATTCCAACTACTGTTTTTCCTGATTGGGTCTTGATAAGCTATGCCATTTGAAATCCATAAATAGCCCATAAAACAAAGACATTTTAGCATTTAAAAGGGGTTCTTGGACACTATCGAATTTGATGGTAATATCTAGATATATATGCCTCATCAAAAACGTTTTCTGATTGGTCATTGGTAATGCTTGTAATCCTAAAATACCCCATAAATTCAATGACTATTTAGCAATTAGGGGGTTCTTGGACATGAGAAATTTGATGGTACTATTTAGAAATATATAGACGTCAATCAAATATTGTTCTTATTTTTGGTCCCATGATATCTGCATTGTTATCCATAAATCCCATAAACCAGAAAAATTTTAGCATTTAGGGGGTTCTTGGACATGCCGAAATTTGAATGGTACTATCTAGAAATATGTATGATGTCATCAAATACTGTTTTCTGATTGGTCATTGATAACATCAATTCCATAAAATGGCCCCTAAAACAAGGACTATGTTTGCATATAGGGGTTTAGTAGGACTGAGAATTTTGAAGTATATGTGACGTCATTAGAAGTATACATACAAATACATTCAAAATTTACTGTAACCTTTAAAAATAATATGACATTATCAAATTCCCGTAAAAATCCATAAAACATTGACTATCGAAACAGATACGATTTAAGGACCTAAAACCTGTAAGTATTTTGAAATATACCCCTTAATCCCTAAATGCCCTTTTTGCCACTTTTCAAAATCCCGGAGCGGGCCCCTCTTCCTTGTGTTTAGTAGTAGGAAAGCTCTAGATCTAACAGAAAAATAAACATAACCGTCTTTTTGTTGCGGTGAGGTCAGGTTGGTAGTCATTTTCTTTAGGGATTTAAGGGATATATGCCGTCATCCAAATATGTTTTCTCACTCCTGGAGTCTGCAAAAATTGTTTGTGAATCATAGCAATGTTTACTAAAACAAAAACACAGTGGTATGATCCCCAAAATGCATTTTGAAAGCTTGTTAAATACCGTTTTCTAATGCTTCTTGAAGAAATTAAAACATATAAGCCATAAGACACTGATTATGTGAGATTTGGGAAACTGTTTTCGTATCACACAGTGATTCACATTTTATTGGGGCGTTCGCTATTTTCGTCAATTTTTCGTACGTACAAATTATACGTAACCTTTTGACCCCCTCGAGTTAAAGAATTGCGGTTTTTGGATTTTCCCACTCTCACAAAATCACCTTTTTTCATTACGTAAGCTTTGATATAATTTTTACCCCTCCCCTCACGTACATTTCATTAATACCATTTTTAGCCCGTATTCAGAATAATCCTACAATATGAATTTGGATTGCTTTGTCTTGCTGAACGTATTACTTTTTTCATTTACATTTTAAAGAAACTTGAAAGGCCGAAAAGCTGCAGAACTTTCTGTTTCACGTTTTTTCCTTGGCATTTATTTTTAATACTCTCGGACAAGGATTACAAGCCTCAAATAACTTTATTCCATGTTTTTGAGCTAAAGTTACACGTGTAACTTTTATAAATGCTGGTCATTTGGGAATATTGTTTTCCACAGATTATGCAGATATGCTGCATAATTATATATCTCCATAAACTATCAGAATCTGTATCTTCTTCACTTGCTGGAATGTTCTAACGAATATTGATTTTTTAGACGGACTATAAATCGTGCATACATCTCAGCGTCGGTGCTGCGGCAAGTTGAATTGTTCTAAAAACTGCCTTTTTGGCATAGGTGTGGTGCAGTTAAAATACCTCCATATGCATTGTGGCAAATTGTGGCAAAAAAATTTAGTATTAATTGAAAGCCATAGGCTTTGATTAAAATGTTGATAAAACTCAAAGCGGGAATCACGGAATCCTAACTGTTTATGGATCTTTTTTCAGAAAATTAATTTCTAGCAGTTTTTTGATCAAAAGGGGGATTTTTTCCCACTTAAATTTTCTACACATTATTTTTTTTCATTAGTATATTTCTAATCTTGTTGTATAATCATGTGGTAGATAGGGGCAATTAAAAATGGATCATTTATTCTTCCCTTCTCGTCACAGGAAGTTTTCATATTTGGTGGTATTTCATTTTTAGAGCAACAGCCACGGTTTTTTTCATGTTCCCACGGCGTATCTGACACCTTTAAATTCTTTAAAAAATAATATTTAACATAACCGGGTTCTTTGGGATGTTTTCTCTTCCCTAAACGACATAAAAAAACATAAAAAGTCCAACTTCGGCAATTTTTAAGGGGGGGTGGCCAGCTTTGGGGGATTCTGTCCCACTGTGCGCTGTCGCCGCTTTTTGCCCTGTAAACTCGGAGCTTCGCGTGTCACCGCTGCCCAATTTTTAAACAGGAGGAAGTGGGGGGGGGGGGGTCCAAACCCCCCTCCTTAGGTTTTTTTTTTAAAAATTCTCACCGGCTAGAACAACAATCATTAGCGTTTTTGCCGCTGTCGCCGCTGTGCCTGTAAAATCTGAAGCTTCGCGGGTCACACGCTGCCCAATTTTGTTTTTTAAACAGGAGGAAGTGGGGTCCCAAACCCCCTTCCTTAGTCTTTTGATACAAAATGACTCAACGGGCTAGAAAAACAATAATTAGCGGCTGTGCCTGCTGTCGCCGCTGTTGGCCACAAAATCTGGAGCTTCGCGCTGTCGCCCCCCCCGCGAATCCAACTTTTTAAAAGGCAAATTTTGCGCTGGTGGTCGCCGTTGCCAACTTTTCATAAAGGTTGAACTTCGCGCGGTCGCCGCTGCCCAAATTATAAACAGGTAGAGGTGGGGTCCACACCCCTTCCTTAGTCCTCCGATAAAAATGAATCAATTGACCAGACAGCAATCATTCACGCTGTTGCCGCTGCGCCGCATGTTGCCGTCTAACATCTGGACTTCCGCTGTCGCCGCTGCCCATTTTTAAAGAGGAGGTGGGGTCAAACCCCCTTCCTTAGCCTTTTGATACAAAATGACTAATGGACTATAACAACAATCATTAGCGCTGGTGGCGCTGTCGCCGCTGTCGCCGCTGTCGCCGCTGTTGCCTACTAAAACTGGAGCTTCGCGCTGTCGCCGCATCCGACTTTTTTAAAAGGTCTAATTTCGCGCTGTCCCGCTGTCGCAGCTGCCAACTTTTCATAAAGGTTGAACTTCGCGCTGTCGCCGCTGCCCAATTTTTAAACAGGAGGAAGTGGGGGTCCAACCCCCCTTCCTTTAGTCCATTGATACACAATGACTCAGCGGCTTAACAACTCGACACGACACAATGGGGAAAATCTTCACTGTGTTCAATTGGAACTCGCCAAAGTTCATTACCTTCATAAGTTGTAAAGAAATATTCATACTTAAACGTTGCAATATAAAAAAAAAATCATATCCGGTGTAATTAATTCAGTTGCAATATTTTCGATGAGTAGGCCTAACTGTCAGACGTAGAAGTTTACGCACGTAATTTAGGTTTACCGCCCCGTCGCCACTCGCGATAAAACACCTATTTTCACACACCTTGTAATGTCATGCATTAACTAGTACTTGCGCTTTCGCCGCTGCCTAGTTTGTAAAAAGGTGTAGCTTCGCGCTGTCGCTGTGTGGTAGGGTATTCTAAAGGTACTCCCCAATACATATTGTGATGAAACCATTTTTTGGTGGTATTTTAAGTATGTTTAAGAGCAGTCCATGGACCTTTAAAGTGACATGAGATTTTTTTTAGGATACAAATTTCTCTCAAATGCCACATCAGCGTTGTAGCCCACCTACCAAGAACGTTCCAAAGGTTTTTTGGACAAACAAGTACAAAAGAAAACAGCAAACCTTGTTTTGAACTTGCCTATCGTAATTGTCCCCATACACCGTGCTTTGACTTCCTGTCGTGCCACGGACAGAAGTTCCAAAACCATTATTATGACATTAAAGACGGCGTATTCGGCTGCCTTATTCACTTCAGGTGTGATCTAATACATTAGAAAGCATTCCAAATATGCAAAAAACCCGGGTTCGAAAAAAATGGGGGCCTTCATTCTGGAAATCTCATGTTAGGCGCTTAAGTTCATATGCTCTAACGGAATTCTGCAACGTGTGGTTTTTCAAGGTTGCAGAATTCGTAGCCGGGCCCGGAATGGAATGATACGGAGCACAATTTACGCTTGACGAACTTCACAAAACTTTACACAGGTCAAGCAAACTGGCGACGAGGTACCTTTACCAAAAAGTTGGGGGTTACACTCAGCACTATTCAGTCGCAACTTTCGCTTCAGCCCTCAAGTCTGGTAAAGAGTGGTTTCGGCAGTTGTTTGATTTCCGTTTCACACGTCCACTCGTCCAGGCGCACCCCACTAATAAGCTCCATTGAATACACTGTAAAAATCCCATTGAAATACCATATCGCCGCTCTGTCCCGACTCTGCTTTTGCACCCCGCGGGACAATATTTGACCGATTCCCCCGGTAATCAAACGGAAATTTCAGAGCAGTTGCATTATTATAAATAATTATTCAGTAGATTTGTGGTCCTGGGGTCTCCGCTCAGTAGATTTGGTTTTAGGTCTCCATTTAGTAGATTTGTGGCCTTGGCCGAGGCTTGTGGCCATGGATTTCCACTCATTAGATTTGTGGTCTTGGGGTCTCCACTCAGTAGATTTGTGGTCTTGTGTCTCCACTCAGTAGATTTGTGGTCTTGGGGTCTCCACTCAGTAGATTTGTGGTCTTGGGGTCTCCACTCAGTAGATTGTGGTCTTGAGGTATCCACTCAGTAGATTTGTAGCTTAAGCTTGCTGTCTCCACCCTGTGGTCTTGGGTCTCCACTTGACTTATGTGGTGTTGGGGTCTATAAATCAGTAAATTTATGGTCCTCGAATTTTCACCCATGCATATTAGTGGTCTTGGGTTCCACTTGGTATATTGTGGTCTTGGGGTCTTCACTTAGTAAATTTGTGATCTTGGCTCTCCACTCAGTGATTTGTTGTGCAATCAGTAGATTTGTGTCTTGTAGTCTCACCATGTAGATTTTGTGGTCTTTTCTTGGTCTCCACTATTAGATTTGTGGTCTTGTGGTCTCCACTCAGTGAATTCTGGTCCTGTGATCTCCACTCAGTAGAATTTCTGGTCTTGAGTCTCTATAGTAGAAAGGTGGTCTGGGGTCTACTCAGTAGATAGATTTGTGTCTTGGGGCCTCCACTCAGTTAATTGATTGATGGATTGGTGCCTTGGGGTATCCACTCAAGAAGATCTGTGGGGTCTTAGATCTCCAATCAGTAGATTTGTGACCTTGAAGTCTCCACTCAGTAGTGAATTTGGTTTTGGGCTCCACTTAGTGATTTGTCGTCGTGGGTCTCCAATCAGTAGATTGTGGTCTGGGGTATCCACTCAGTATATTGTGTTCTGGGGTCTCCAATCAGTAGATATGTGGTCGGGGTATCCACCTTAGTAGATTGTGTTTTAGGGGATAAATTAATAATTTGAGTTTGGGGAGTCTTACTCAGTAGATTATAGTGGTCTGGGAAGTCTCTTAGTAGGGCGTACAATTGTGGTCTCGGGGTCTCCACTCAGTAAGAGTTGAGGTCGCCACTTCCGTAGATTTTGGGGTCTTTGGGTCCTCCACTCAGATTTGGTCTTGAGGTCTCCACTCAGTAGATTTGTGTTTCTTGGGTTTCCACTTATTAGATTTGTGGTCTTGTGGTCCTCCACTCAGTAGATTTCTGGTCCTGTGATCTCCACTCAGTAGATTCGGTCTTGAGTTCTCTTAGTAGAAATGTGTCTTGGGTCTCAACTCAGTAGATTTGTGGTCTTGGGGCCTCCACTCAGGGATTTGATTGATTGATTGGTGGCCCTTGGGGTCTCCACTCAATAGATCTGTGGTCTTAGATCTCCAACATTAGCATTTGTGACCTGAAGTCTCCACTCAGTAAATTTGGTTGTGGTTTCTCCACTTAGTGATTTGTAGTCGTGTGTCCTGCAATCAGATAGATTTGTGTGTCTTGGGGTCTCACTCAGTTTTGTGGTCTTGGTGTCTCCACTCAGTAGATTAGTGGTCTTCGTGGTTCCCACTTATTAGCTTTTGTGGTTTTGAGGGTATAAATTATCAATTTGAGTCTTGGGAGTCTTACACTCGTAGATGATAGTGGTCTTGGAGTCTCTAGTAGGGCGTACAATTGTGGTCTCGGGGTCTCCACTCAGTAGATTTGAGGTCGCCACTCCGTAGATTTGTGGTCTTGAGGTCTCCACTCAGATTTGTGGTCTTGAGGTCTCCACTCAGTAGATTTGTTGTCTTGGGTTTCCACTTATTAGATTTGTGGTCTTGTGGTTTCCATTTATTAGATATGTGGTCTTGGGGTCTCCACTCAGTAGATTTCTGGTTTTCGAACTCCAAGCAGTTGATTTGTGGTTTTGGATCTCCACCCAGTAGATTTGTGGTCTTGGGGTCTCCAATGATTAGATTTGTGGTCTTGGGGTCTAAATTAGTCAATTTGAGGTCTTGGAGACTTCACTCAGTAGATAATTAGTGGTCCTGGCTCTCCAATCAATAGATTTGTGGTCTTGGGGTCTCCACTCAGTAGATTTCTGGTTTTCGAACTCCAAGCAGTTGATTTGTGGTTTTGGATCTCCACTCAGTACAGGGTGAGTAAAAAAAAAGTACAACCAAATGAGCAATTTTTCATGGCAAACCCTCTGTGCTGTTCATATATTTTCTTTTTGTCGTAACACCCTTTTGCTCAATGTGTTTTTGTGATGCCCCACAAGTTAAATGGTTCCCATCGCCTGGGCCCCCTCCCATTTACTGTTCTGACTGTACGTAACGGTCTTTTGTAAAAACTTTCCACAAATTTAAGTAATGTAATCAAAACGCCTTTAATCATAACTTACTGTCATAGGTCTTTCAGAAACACATCTCAAGAAACCTCGCAATGAGTATTCCAAATCTTCCCTGGCTATAAAATGGACTATTTAACAGAATTGGTCGTGACAAAGGTGGAGCGTGTTTGTATATATCTAGTAGTGTCAACTATAAAATAAGAAAGGATCTATGAATGCAAACTCAAATTACGAATCATGCTTCATAGAAATTGAGCGACTGAACGCTAAAACTTAGTAGTCGGAGTAATTTTACAGAGCCTCATACTAATATACAAAATTTTATAACGGATATAAGAAGTGTTCAGTCCAAATAAATACAGAATAAAATTTCCTATGTAATGGGTGACTTCAACATTGATCACCTCAGGATGATATCCATAGGCCAACTCATGATTATCTTGATTTCATTTACTCTTGATCTCTGATACCAACAATCTCAAACCACAAGAATTACAGAGACTAGTGCACACTTTGACATATCGGCAAAATGTTGCAAAATCCGCCATCTTAGTTACAAATATTAGTGACCACCTACCTACAGTTTTTTTTGGTTAGTAATTTGAGTTTGACAATCACAAATCTGTAAACAAAAACAAGTACTTTTATAAAAGATGTCATAGTGATGACCAATAATTGCGAAATTAAAATGTGTTTAAGAATGTAAACTGTAATTATTTCTTTGAATGAATACAATGCTGCAGATGCAATAATCGATTTGTACAACAGTTTCAAGATTTTATGATGAATGTATTCCTCGTAAAAATATACAAAGACACCTAAAAAAGATCCCCCGATCCCCATGGCTAACAAAAGGTCTCCTAAAAGCATAAATCCCCAAAAAGATTTATATACAGAATATTTCCCGTCCAAAGGAAAAAAATCCAAAAATTTAAAACTGTTTAGAAATAATTTTGCATGGCCTTATTAGAAAATCGAAGCGAAGCTACTTTTTTAAAAGGTTTGAATGTGTACAAACAATATGCGACATACATGGCAAGCATCAAATCATGTAATAGGCCGTTGTACCAAAAAATAAACCTTCCAGAAACATTCAAACGAGAATCCGGAACTATAATTACTGATCCAACAGTAATATCAAATGAGTGGACTGACTTTTTTGTTAACATAGGCCCAAAGTTAGCATCAAAAATTTAAAACACTGGTAAAAACTATTATGAGTATTTAAATGCCCTTGCTCAAACAGCATGTTCATGAAACCAATCGTAGAATCAGAGGTTATGAAAATTATCAATAAATTTGATCAAAATAAAAGTGCAGGGCATGACAACATAGCAAACTTACTCGTTCAACCACTTACGGCAATATTTAACTTATCCCATCTACTGGTAACGTCCTGGTCAATTAAAAATGGCAAAAGTAATTCCAATATATAAAAAAGATAACGCTGAAATATTTTCAAATTATCGTCCAGTATCAGTTCTGCCATCTTTCTCCAAAATCTTAGAAAGATTAGTGTTCAACAAAAGCATTGATTTTATTGATAAAAAATAGTATTCTAAATGTTAAACAGTTTTGGTTTTAGAGCTAACCACTCTACATAAAAGATGGAATTATGCAACTTTGAATACAATATACAGCGCAGTGGAAAACAATGAATCTACATCGGGGTGTAGCTAGACCTTTCAAAAGGCCCTTGATACTATTAGACCATAATATATTGCTATATAAGCTTGAACATTATGGATTTAGAGGAATAGTATATGATTGGTTCAAAATTACTTAGAAAATAGGAAACAATATGTGAATTATAACTCTAACAAATCTGAACCGAAGAGTATAATATGCGGAGTTCCCCAAGGATCAATATTGGGACCTTATACTTTTTATTCTTTCTTTTTTTTTCCTGTTTTATCAATGATATTACAATTACCTCAACCGTTTTGGACTTTATAATATGTTTCCTGATGACACGACAATTTTATACTCATGTGAGACAATTATGGTCACATCTACTATAATTAATAAGGAACTATCCGAAGTAATTGGTTTTAAAGCAAACAAATTATCTGTAAATGCTAGTAAGACAAAATATATGATTATGGGTACACATAGAATGACTTCGATGACAAATTCTACGAACAGTACTTTTTCAACAAAATATCTATATCGTTCTAGATAACATAAAATTGCAAAGAGTACCATCGACCAAATTCTTGGGAATAATAATTGATGAAAATTATCTTGGAAAAACCATATCGATGCTATTTCAAAAACAATTTGGCGTAATATTGGAATTATAAATGAACTTAAATTTTTTCCATTTCATATTCCTGAACAGATATTACATACTCTATATTGTAACTCTTATCCTTCCATACCTTTAATTACGGCATACTTAATTTGGGGAAACGCATGTTAAACGTACCTAGAAAAAAACCACACAAAACTGCAAAAATGGGCGATGAGAACGATATCCAATAGTCACTATCGAAGCCATTCTCAACCACTTTTTCATAAATACAACATTGTTACGGTATACGATACTTAATAAACTAGAATTGGGCGTTTTTATGTACAGATACTATAACTTTGTTCACTTATTACCAAGCTCATTTGATGATTTTTTTCACAAGGCGTTCTGATATCCACAACTATCACACAAGAAACAGCAATAATTATAATCAGACCAGAAACAAAAAAGTCTTTCGGATCAGCAGTCAGCACTACAGGGCCAATCTTTGGAACTCCAATCTTTTAAAAATCGAACTCAACAAAACATTTTCGAACAAAATACAAAAATCTTTCTTAGTTCTTCCTGATAATTGATGCTCTTGGTGGCGCTGTCATGTCTTGTGTGGATGTTTAATTGTTTGTTAGGTTTAAGAAACATTTTTGTAAGCCACGGGGATGGTCATTTCTGGCCTTATTGGCCTTTCGATCATCTCCTCCCTATCCGTACTTGTTATGATGTGTCTCCTCGTTCATATATGTATGGTTGTTGAATGGAAAATAAATTGATTGATTGAAAAAAAATGAAAAATATCTGGTTACATCGTTGGTAAGAACTGTAAAATGAAACATCAGATATCAAAATAATATTAAATGAATTCAATACTTAGACTTAAGCAACAAGTTAAGCATTCTTTTCAAACTTGATTGATTTCCACGTAGTAAAAATTTTCAAAATATAATAGGGGCTTGGATAACAGTAAACATTAGAGAGTTTCCATTTTAAATATATCCTGTTAATTTCATTAAATCTTAGTATTCTACATTATCATTCAACGCGTGTTCTGCAGCAGCATTTGAATACGGCGCCAAAGAATCAACCAGATAATTTTTTTGAAGCCTCACCTTGCGTACTAGTAATAAGTCTTAATGATAGTATAGTCCCTGAAGAAGAAATACACATAACTACGTGGAAAAAATTGTTATTGATGCTGAATTTTTTTCACCAGACATGCAGAATACATCATACAACAACATATCCAAAATCCCCATGAATCCCCTTGGGGGAAAAATTTTTATCCAAGATGCCGCCAAATGCTTACATTGCTATATTAGCTATATCTTGACTTCTCAAGTATATGTGTTGAAGAAATTTGTTATTCTAAATCTAAATTTCCATTTTTTCCCTTCCTTTTATGTTGAAAATTCAAAATGTTAAAGGGAAAAGAAAATCACATATAATTGCTTAATTTACTTCAGAACACTGAAAAGAGGGATAAAGAACAAACACATTATAACTAATCATATATAATAGCGAATAATAAATATA